>JALPQI010023952.1:0-17546 GCA_025490895.1 Thaumatotibia leucotreta | reverse complement strand
AAGTAAACATTTTTGGACAAGATCCTACTTAAAACTTTGACTAAATAATTGTTACCTAATATTTTCCGGCAAAACTTCTTGCTAAATCCAAAATGTTTTACTGTACGTAATCTTTTTATTGTTGTTTTATGTACCAAATATAAAATAAAATTAATAAAAAAATGTTTACTACCAATGCTACTTGACATTTCACCCATAATTGGGTACAGTCGCATACCAGTAGTTGAGTGCGCCCCGCTGCGGACTTTAATATCTAATCAGTGCGTTGGGGCTAATCCGACCCGCGCGATATGGACCAAATGTGCAATGTTATTTTTAGGGTTGAGCTTCCCTGCACTACCATGCTATTTAACGTTCACATTAAAATGTACCTTAAGTTGAAGTAGTAAGGCGCTAAGCCAATATATTTTGAAGCAATGTTAATAATGACGTAAACGACATTTGCCCTAAGGACAACTTTTATTCCAAACGATAATTTATATTTTTTTACCAGTACTGTCTTGTATTTAAAACTTTCACCTATTATGGCTTTTATAGAAACCGTATTTCCAAAAATAAAATTGTTTTCTACAGAATAGAGAAATTTGGTAGGTACAACAAACCAAAAGAAGTCGTATAAAGGGTGTCAAACACGACGTGACACAAGATGCAAACCTGAATCTATCAATAATTATGAAGAACATTTTCTATGGGAATAACTTCAAAAACACCAAAAAAAATTTTTTTCATAAAGATTGTCAGAATAAGTTTAGCCAACATGCATGGATTTTTGTCTTAAGTTTATTTGAACACAGTAAAAGTAAGAGATTATGTAGTAATTTTGCACACAGTAAACGTTGTTCAACAACACTAACAGTTTAAAAAATTATCTGACGAGAAAATTTCAGTCAGTTTTATTGTTGACAGCCTACCTAATCACCAAAATAATAAATGAATTAGATACCTATTACAATGCAACTACCTGCTCTAAGTTGTAAATATGCCCCTGCCTGTAAATCGACTAGTTACAGTTTAGTAATCCATCCCTAATGCCAGCATTACCATGATGTAACACCCTAAATCCAAAACATCATTTTTTCGTCTAACAAAATATTTAATTGAATATGAAATGACGGGGTATTAGTCTTTTGTGCTGGGATTTGGTGGATTTTGCGCTTATAGGGTCTTGTAATAGGTGTTCAAGGGTCAGATAAAAGTATTTAAGCAGAAGCATTAGGGGTCTTGGAGGTTAGGGGACATCAGGTGCGTCGCAGATGAGGTCCGATTGGAATCATAATGCGTTTAGATTTAAATGGAACTGTTATTTGATTTAAATGCATCTGTGCGACCTGAGACGTTGCAGTGAAGCAATGTCAAGTGACTTAAAAGTTAGAAATAAATTAAAAATACAGGATATCTAATCGGACATTAAATTCAAATAATGAACAGGTATTATTTGCTTGTGAAGAATTTTCATAATGGAGTATTGAGGGATTTAGCTGCATTGGGCTATCGATCTTATTATTAAAGCTTAAAACAAAATAAGCTACCTACGGTATATCAACGAATATCTGGGAGTGTAGGTACATACCAGAAAAGCTGATCGCGCTACTTAGCTATTTGCAATTGGCAATACCAATTCGTTGGGCGAGGAACGAGCTAGCTCTAAGGTGACCCAGGAGCGGAGCGGGTTAGCAGGTTTAACATTTCAATTATTATTCGAAAAAAAAAGTTATTATCAATATCATACGTTTGACACATTTGACTAAAATAAAATAAGTACTTCAAAGAACAGGGTGCTTAGACAAGTTATCAATCGCTAACGCTTAATCGTCCATCATAAACGAAAGACAGCTAACTGTCTTTGTCGCACTAATATGAAAGAGTGAAAGAGAGGGAAAACTACTATACGCTATTAAGCGTCAGCGATTAGCAACTTGGCTAAGCATCCAGGTTAAACAACACCAAGTCTTTTTTTATATCGAACAACCTGACTTGTTTTACTGAAAGTCACCGAAGTCCTCAGAGTATTGTCGCGAAGTGTCCTTCAACTAAAATCGCGCCAGTGCGGCAATATAAATGAACCCAGCATAGTTGTACCGTTTCAAGTATTCCCTCAACTCCTGAGGGATGCCGCGGTGGGCGTGCCCGTCGCATGGGATTCAATCTCTGGGGAATTTGGGGGGATTTAAAAAAAATGGACACCAGTGCCCGCTACTGTCCTGGAGGGCAGAGTATGGGCATATCAATTATTCAGAACATTAACCCCCTTATTCATAAACGTCTCCCAACTTAGCAAGGCTCCTAAGGTCCGATTACACCAAGCTTGTATCCATAGAAAAACGATTACTCTAAGATACTAGTGTCAATTTACTATGGAGTTTTGACTTTAGTATCCAAGAGTAAGCATTATTTCTTCGAATAAAAGTTTGGTGAAATCGAACCTAAGTATTGTTTGTCCCTTTCGGGTTTATCAATATGTCTGTACTTAAGACCGAAAGGGACAAACAGTAGCGGTTCGCTAAGTTAGGAGACAATAATGAATAATTTCACGAAAATGTTTCTTTGACCACGCCATTCTACTACTACTAATGCTGAGAAAACAACATTGAGTTTTGACAAATTTATAGTTGTTTCATAATTTTACTTATCATTATTTCTCTAGGGACATTTTCATGCAATACCCCAATTTCAAATTATTCCTAAGCGTTATCAACCGGTTGCCGTCATCGGTTCACCCAGTCGAAAGTTCGTCGAAAAAAATACAGTCGAATGTATAACCTCCTCCTTTTTTTGAAGTCGGTTGAAAAAACGTATGGTCAACAGGTACGCTATAGATACCTTTGAAAACTCTTCACAAGTCTACAAAGCAAAGTCTGAGTCTACGCGACGTACAAAGACAACATTGGCGCGTGCCGTATATTTTTGAAATGCTCAAAAATAAACTTTTATTTGCTAGGGTGCAACGTTGTTCTCAATTTATGGACAAACAAGAAATAAAAACTGAGGCAGCGCAAGACGTAGTGTGCGCCAAACAACGGGAGCGTGATTTACATGAACGACAACGCACCGAGACTTTTAAATTGAAGACAATATTATGCTTCGCGATGCTGGTACGACTTATTTACAGTTGCCATATTGCAGCTTTGTTTTAGAAAGTAATCTAGATAGCTTTATGCCAATCACCGACAAATCTTAGAAAAAAAGGCAATTCACACTACATATTCACATAATAAACATTCCGATTCCGATGAAATATTACTAATTTATGATTAACATATTATTTATTCGTTGTTTTTCAAAATTGCTAGGTTGGTTATGTGCATGATTTACGTTGGAAAAAATACATAATTACTGTTGCTACCTACTGCGAATTTCATTTGTTTCTGTCATTCCAAAAAAACCGTGATCAGAATGTCAGAGAGAAATGCTCGAAATCTACGATTTTCTATAATCGCTTTTAGGTTCGCTGGACAGGCTCGTTGAACACAATTGAAGTATAAATACCTAATATTTCCTGGCTAAAACTTATCAAGCCATAGCTATACTATAATTATCGCAACATAAAACGCAATACCAGCCCCCAGCATCCGAAAGTCATTTTCCCAACAAAAAGCTTCAAATTAATATGTTGTATGAACATTGTTAAGTAAACATAATCAGCCGGCCACGTGCGAAGCGCGCGCCTCTATTCAGCTCATACTGGATTTGCCCGAATCTCATTCCCTGAGTCACAATCTTAAGACTATATTCAAACAGAGGGTAGCTAGATTGATGTTTTAGATATTGATATGATAGTGATTTAGTATGGGAACACAAATAATCCGGTTATTTGAGTTAGATTGGGGTAGAGTAGATGGGAAAAGTAATGCAAAGCACTTAGTACTGAGTAAATCTCTCTTGCAATACTTTTGTATTTATTTAGATTTATTTATTGATTTAATCTTGGGTTTTCTTTTTTACGCTACGATAGCGTAAGTGTGTGGAGTAAGAAGTAAGAAGTGGATGGAAAGAAGTTTTGTTTAAGGCACTGGTCTCACCGCGAGCTACTAAGCTATGAACTATCGGCTAAAAACACGAACAAAAGATACGCACTCCCGTGTACCTAAATAAAAGAGACACGGCGCTACGCGGGAGTGCGTATCTTTTGTTCGTGTTTATAGCCGATAGTTCATAGCTTAGTAGCTCGCGGTGAGACCAGTGCCTTAAACAAAACTTCTTTCCATCCACTTCTTTTTTGTCATGCAAACAAATCCATGGCTAACCGCAATGTTTTTTTTTTAAACAATCAGAATTTTGAAACGCTTTAAGCGAGCAACGTGTATATGTGTCAAATGAGTTAATATGTTATAATATTTTCTTCGGTTACTACGAATTACTGCGGATCGCCCGCAGACCACGAACCCTGTAAAGTGTTCGAAACGTCGGGATGAAGTTAAATTTTATTAATATACGCGAGTTTATCCGTTTTATAGTTTTATTTCATTAATATGTTATATTTGGTTTTAACATACATTTTTAATATACCACATCAATAGACCTCTGTTAATAAGTACATTTTACAGAGGTTAACTTAAACCACACTTATATCACATTTTTCCTAAACTAGAGTTGCGTGTCCCGTTCGCATGCACCAGCATTAGCTGATTGCCGTGTGCCCTCGGCCTAACGTTTTAATACAATTAAATCGTCCTCTATTATCTGGACGCCATCTTGAAATCGCCATTTTTGTGGAACGACTGTCTTGCGTGTCGGTGACAAAGTGGTACAGTTATGTTGGTGTAATTATTAATTGGCGTGGCTTTTAGTAAAACTTGATGTACTCTACTTACTTTAAATGCATTATTTTTGATTGTTATAAACTCATCCCGGTATTCGTGTTATCTATGTGAACTGTGAAAAGTATTTTAAATTCGAATGTTTATTAAGTGGCGGTATTATTTAAATAAAAATCTCGTTAGTTGAACATTCGTACAAGAATTAAAATTACCAGTATTCATAATTTAGATACATAGACGAATACACGAGCAATTTAACCCTTACCATCATCAGCCTATGTTAGTCCACTGCTGGACGTAAGCCTCTCCTATTAACTATGCGTATAGACGCATTGGGAGGTAAATACCCATAATCGCCACGCTGGGAAAGCGGATTGGCGATCACAGTAATGTGTCCACTAGGATGACGCTGCTGCCCATCATCAATCTTGTAGAATGGTCAGTGACACTTCAATCCCTTAGTCGACTCTTACGACACCCGCAGGAGGAGTTGGGGTGGTGACAAATGTATTCTTACCGCCGTCACCACACAGCACAATTTTAACCCTTGCGTTGTTCTAATATGTCCAGCACGTGATGGGATTTCATCAACAAGACTTGAAAAAACATTTTCAACGTAAAGCGGTAAACTCAGGCCTAAACCAAATCTTAACAAAGTTTGCTGCACCCCGAAATGCTGCACTAACAAGAAACGTACGTAATTCTTGTTTAACGTTCGTAAGTTAATTATGTTGGCGGCATAAATCTCTAGTAATTGGGTTCTGGTTACGCAACTCTGAGAGGTAGGACGTGTTGAAATTATATATGTGGACGAAGTTTCATGATCTTTACGCTTAATTTGCTTATGAATTTAGGTGCGTGGAAATTATAGAGGCGTGTTTCAAGAATACAATAAGTCAAGGGTATAAATATATGTACAATATTTCACTTTGTGCCATTGAAATGAGAATGGGATTTAATAATAATCGTACACATATAGGTAGATACTTATGTACATGACTTTACATACTTATCTGAAAAAAAATGTTCTGCTATGTGTAATGGATATGAATTAACTGTATGACAAAGTATCTTACATAGCACAATACACACAATAATGTATTATGATAAGCATTAACATACAATGATGTACTTATTTTCTCTAATAATTCTACAAAAAAAAAATACTACTATTTTAAGGACACGTTTAATATGAACAATTAATTCCTATCAACGTATTACGTACACATATACGTAGATATACACTTTTGATTTGAAGTAGAAAGAATATTGTACGATTACCAAACAATTATGTCTTCACACTATTCAACTAGTAACTCAATTTCAAAAAAAAACTTGTCTAATATATTAGATTTATCCCTAATTTATTAAACCCTTTTCAAACTGTCACTCAAATTTTTGCTCTCGCGCATCAAATTCTATCGATTATACAAATGGCAACGGGAGATGATAATGATGGTCGGTGGCCAAGGGTGAAATTCCACATTGCTTACTGACATATGGGGTCGACAAAGTGACATCGGATTAACTATACAATAAGATCCTCTAATATAATGTTATAAGTTGTTTGAAAGTAACAAATAAAAATAAATGCACTGTTTCTAGAATTAATTTTTATTTTACTCGTCGACTGTAATGTTTGAATTAAGATTACGTACACTGAATTATAATCATATACATTTACATCCAATTTGCTACTCAACTATATTGCAAAATATGATATTGTTTGCAAGCTTCGTGGCCTAAACACGGTACTCGACTGAAACGCTCTTTATGTAAAATACTATCACATTTCTTATTATTTTAGTATCCCATTTTTTTCATCTTTTCCCACTTTAAGCCGAAAAATGGGACGAATTATATCAATTATTTAATAATATTATGTTAAAAAATTTAATAATACATTTTCACAGATTACATGTTATGCAGCAGGGGGGCTAAATCTGCGACGTTGCGACATTACGAGCAGAAAAAATACTCAAGCTCCAACCGTCAGTCAGAAATATGACGACTCTCACGCCTCAAGCTCTCATACATAAAATTGTAACCGGAGATAGTGGTAATGATGGCAGGGCGTGGGGATTAGGTCTAATCGGGCAGCGATGACAATCTGTGCGCGTGGCGGCGTGTGCCGGCGGGTGGCGGCGAACGCTGGCCATGATGACACCGGGCCACACTGGGCAGTGGGAGGGTTAAAGCGGTTTATTGCAATTGGTTTTTGGTAGCTTGTGTTAAATTAAATCTAATTGTGTTGTTTTTTTTTTTTGATGAAATTAGATTAGTTAAAGTAACATTTTGTAAGATGAAATGAGTAGGTACGAGTATATGATATGGACCTGACTACATTGTATATACTCGTATACATACTCGTATAGTATAGTAGTAGTTCGTAAGTAGTGTGACTACTGGGGAAAAAAAAACAGCACAAATCAAAATATTTAGTTATTAAATAATTTGATTTGAGTTTTCACAATAACTTAAATAAATTAACTTCGTGAAATTTCTAAAAACTAATAGGTAAATATTTATATGCTTGATTCAACTGGTAAATGTTAAACAACTATAAATAATATGCTAACGGCCTGTGTCAGAATCCCCGCAAAAATATATTGAGCAGTAAAAATTATCCCTATTCTTTTCGTCAGGCTAATAAAAGAAAAGGACAGCTAACATTTATTTGACAGATATATTTTATTCGGGGATGGTGAAGGCCGTAAGGCTCTGTACACACTTGCGATTTTTTGTATGGAGGTGAAATCACCGCGATTTCGCCGCGTGCAATTTTTGTATACAAATCGCTTTCAAATCGCCTAAGTGAATCGCTAGTGTGAACAGGCCCTTATACTGTTTGTAATAATTACAAAAGTATCAACGTATCTTACCTGTTTGGTCACTGAGTCTATTAGTCGAACAAAAATGTCTTGCTCTTGTCTGATACCTGTAAATAAAAAAATATGTTAACACAGTTCAATTCATCGCAACTGTACCTAAGATTGCAAGTACTATGAAAGCCAGTGCACAATTTAGGGTTAACGAATTAATCTCGTGTTTTTGTTATTATTAATGTTTTAAATTGTCAACATATTCTTAGTGCTCCTCGTAGGTCATTCTCATTAATGTGGGTTTACACCAAACGAGCGAATGCTAATTCTATATACGAAATTACGTTTTGTGTAACGAACGAATTTCGTAGAGTGGGGATACAATGAGGATTCGCTCGTTGTGTAAACCCACCTTTACTGACCCTTATTTTAATACCTATAAGATAAACAAAACAAAAGGTCAGTTAACTATAGATCGTACTACGAGGTAGTATCAACATGAAAAACGTAGCACGTAGCAACACAGCTACGCGCTACGGCGTAGCGGCGTAGACATTGCACAATTTGTTAACCTCCTGAAATTGCCTGCACCAGTCGTTTCCTCGGTACATTTTTCACGCGACCAGAATTAAAATAGACGTAAATGCTTTAGAAAAATTCAACAAGCAATAAAGTGGACTTTGTTACACAAATAAAAACAGCTACCATTTGATCTTTGATTGGTCTCTTTGTCTGTTGTTTTTGTTTTGTATTCTCGCCATTTTTTCCGCAAGTAGATATCAAGCTTGTCTATTTTGTAGTATTTTGGTAGTCTAATGCTGGCCCAGTACTTTTTGGGAACTTCACATACACCCAATTTTTTCGCAAATGCGTGCATGTTTCCTCGCGATGTTTTCCTTCACCGTAAAACACAAACTTGTGAATATCACTTAGGTGCATCTAAGTAATTTAAGACCTTCAACTAACCTACTGTTGCGACCTAAATTTAGACAAACAACATGTATTGTCTTTACATCTATACATACTTCGATACTCTGTTCTGAACTGTAACCTAGACAATACAAACTAAACCTAAACTAGTTCCCAATATCCTTCGATACTACAAGATTCTCTCAGCAAACATAGTCTAAGAGCCTAAGACGCAATCATCATTCATAGGCCAAGAGACTGTCTGTTCAGTGCCAATTTTCCATTATCCCGCTCTAACGGCAAGACGGCAAATATTTACAATGCGACCGTCGTCTGTATTGTCTTCGACGTATCAAATACCACGATATCCTCTGCAGTTCTGTACATCCTTACAACAATAGGAATAAAGTCGAAATTAAAAATCTGGAATTTGCTTATGATTTTGCAGGACATTGAATAACACAATGTCCCATTCACGTTTCAAAAGCTTTATTACAATGGTATAGGGTTGAAATTTGATGGAAAGCGATACTTTATTATTTGGTAGGTTTGTATGCGGTCGGACTATGACATTATGAATAAGTGACGTGTAAGTTGTCTCACTGGATTTGAGAAACTCGATCTTGTGTGTTTATTTATCAATGGTTCTATGATCAATAGGTTCAATTTATGAAATACTCGTGTAGAACTGTGTCGTACTCACCATTAGCGTAAAGTAATTGTAGCCTATATTGAATCCCATTGTTTGTCTTCTGGCCTTCGGCTTCCTGCAAAAAAAAAATACTTCGTTACTAACATAAATCATAAATATAATAATGTATAGTAATTTATTAACAAAGAAACAAATTAAGGCGAGGTAAGCGTAGAATTCCCGTTTGTTTTTTTTAGTTTTCTTAATAATACTACTTCCTTATGAAATAAAACTTATATATGTTACAATTGAGAACTTGATCTATCCCGCATTGATTTGTATTAGGTATTTAAACAAATTTCGCCCTATAAAAAACGATCCCAAACATAGGTCTAATCTCTGCATGAAAACTCATTTTGCCAAGAAACTACATAACTTTACCAAGAAAAAAATATATCAGAAGAAACGTCAAAGTCTGTGTCTACGGTTAACGAGAAGAAATCATTAATATTGGAAGAATTATATTTCATCATACAAAATATGTGAAATTATTCTCCCGGATCGCTCCTGCTGTCATCTTTCAGTCCCAATCGGGACCTGTTGGAGGGAGGACGTACGTCAATTTTGCGCACCGCTGTCGTCAACCAAACTATCTTTAAGATTGGTGTGATAACACATAAAAAAAAGTTATCGTCACGGGGCTTCGGAGACTGAATAAACATAAGTCGTGAGTGACTAAATTAATAGAATTATGTTATTCAATATATTAAACCAAAACAATAACAAACATATTACACAGTATAGATAAAAACAGTAGGATGACTACTGGTGATAAGACCATGACACACTTTGACATGACGAAAATAGTGAAATAATTAAGAATGGTACCTACTCGTATCTATTAAAAATAGAATTTTATGTCCATAATAGTTCGTTATCATCCAACAATTTTTTAAAAACACAATTTATTTTGGAATTCGAATTATTTTATGAAATGTTTTGCAAGCAGTCGCACAATATTGATTTAAACTTTCACGATTATCACTCATATTTTAAATACAAACGGGTCCTATATCCTGACGTTTCGGGCATGACGTTACACCCGTGGTCGCAGGCAGACATGAGTATCAATAAAATACTACTAATAATACACTATCAATTAAAAAAGATTATTGAAAATAATGCGAATTGTTACAAAACATACCGAGAATAGTAAATTTCGATTCAAGTGCGAAAAAAAAAAGTTTTAAAGGAGTGGAGATAAATTAAAGCACGACCGAAGGGAGTGCTTTAAATCGACACGAGTTACGAATTTCGTTTCCACACGTGTATCGTACGTTTTTCAGTACATATGGCCCTCCGAAGATTTCGACCTGACGTAAAATGAACCACTTCTGGCACTAGCGAAAATGCACCATCTGTACTGAAAAATAAGCTTTTCATAAAAAAAATTAATGGAAAAATATACGAATGACTAAAGTTGCTACAGGGAATGGCGCCCATTATGTTACATTTGCATAAAGGGTAAATTAATAAAAAAATTAAAAAATTTAAAATTTTATTTGATAAATGTGATCTATTATCTATACCAATGATATGGTACATATTTATTGTAACGGTGAAAAAGTAACCCTGTATAACACAGATAAACGTGACCATGTATAGTGATCGTACTAATAATGAGGATGACGTTAAATCACCTATAGAATGTTTTCAAAAAATATTTTTACTAAAATTGCCACTTTTTATTTAGCAACCTCTTTAATTAAACGAAAGTGTCATTTGAAATAAGTAAGTTGAGTACATAATGTCGTTTTTTTACTAATGTTTTAAAATTGAATGTCGAATTTACGAGAATATTGTTATTATTTACCCTTTTTGGAGATACGTGACAAAAACATGTACGTGCTGTGATCAAAACATACTAAACATAGGACCAACATTCAAATGCATTTTGGAGATAACACAATATATCAGAAATATAGAGCCAAAGAAAACGCAAATAGTATTAAAGACTGTATCGTTTATTATAAAAGACAAGTTTGACCTGGTCTAACTATTGAAATACGTATTATTTTGCGTTTCTATGTTCTGAGTGTGTGGTGTGTATGTAATTTATGGCTACTTTCCAAGGCTTTATCGTGCTGTAAATATTGCCTATCAAATGTTTTTCGGACAAACCTATACAGCTGAATGTAAGACTATTTCAGCGACTCCATGGTACTATTTTAAGAAGCAATAGGTCAAGATGCTGCCCGAGTATATTATCTAAACGGAGTCTTCATGATTCCCCAATCAGGCATACACAAATAAAATGGGGTGGATTTAATGTTTTACATAAAATCGGATTTTTACACAACGTTTTAGATGCCATTCACTTTCTTATGCATGCGAGAACAGCGAAGCAGCTATAAAAATCAGCCATACATAAAAGCCTTAATGAAACACCATGGGCTTGATCCATATTTAAAACAGGTGGATATAAATGCTCCATGACAGTTATATTAGATGTCAAAGTCAAATATACGTAAGCTACATACCATATTCTCATTAAAGTATCCTTTCACAAATTCAGGTCATTTTTTGGGCAATATAAGTGCTATGGTAATATCTAAATGTTTGACATTACGAAGCACATGAAAGCATGTCTTTCAAAGTACGATATTTTTTTGTGTTTTATGTCGTCTTTTTCGCAAAACGTAAATTTTCTTGTAATAAATTTTCTTTACTTGTCCGAAATATTTTTTATGCTTTACGTCGAGCTTCTAGGATGAAATGTGTTTTATATAAAAATGTAATATAAAGAAATATGGCTAAGTAAAATATAATTAATGATACACCCTTTAATATAGGCCTCACAAATTTTATGATAGCAGCAAGTATATTAGTATACCCTGGGTGCAACTACAAAATACAATCAATACATCTTTCATCCTGTATAAATGTAATGGATTTACTCGCGATTATTATATTACTTTGTGAAATATGCAGCACGGAAGTTTAAATAAAAGCATTATCCTATATTCAAAATTAGGTACGTTATTTTTGCGTCATTTGCATGATTAGTTCGACCCCTGATCATCAGTTATAATTATGTACTTTTTTTGTGGACAGTCCGTATTTAAAAAAATTTGAAAATCAGCATGTTTGCATAATTTTTTATGAAATTGTACGCCTGATACGCATTATAGGACTGCGGATCTCTAACAAGTTTCGTATTAAATATTAATGGGATAGTCTCGCAACCGTGTATTTTCTAAATTTACCGTCTACTTTACACATGGCTTGCTAGAGCTTGCCAGATTATAAATTAATCACTTATATTATTATTATGTTACACTATGTCGTTTCGATTCACACTAGTCACATAGTTGTAGTACTGTAAATATTTTCACTATGAGTATTACAGTATCACATCATCATTGACGGCGACTGTCACGGGTATTAGCGGAGGTTGGATGACGCTTAAAACTAGCGTTGGGAGGTCAAAGAATATGGCCTTAAAACAAAGTTAAATAAATTTTAATACGAGTATATGTCTAAGTGTTAGTGTTGGTGCAGTGTAAGTATTACAAAACAATATTATTTAAATCTCATGGATAAAAATAAATTAGTAAGAGCGTAGGAGGACCTAATTTAAAAAAAGCACTCAAATAAGGAATGTCTTCGGCCTTGGATCCATAACAGTCACAAGTTTAAAAACATTATGTTATGTACCCGATGACATATTGATTCCATAATTGTCGTCTTTATTACATTCAATGGTTGACTGGTTCAGAAAACCTACGGTTATTTATGTTATTATTTTGTCTGCAATCTGTCATTCTTTTCATTTGTATTTCTGCCATTAAATTTGAATAAATAACGAGGAGCTTTTTAATGCAAGTACCTATAGACGTAATGCTTTATCAAAATGCACGCGTTTACCGCCTGAATAATTAAACGCCACGTGTGTATTCACCCTTGTATACTTCTAAATATAAATAAGTGTATGTATTTATTTTTTAATTGTATGCAAGAGAAATAATGCAAACGGAGTAATAGCTACTAAATATAAAATGTATATCTACATTGTTTGATGCATCATAAAGGTTTTCCTGCGACCATATATAACATGGACGTCTAACGCCAGCTCAAAAATGCCCCCAAAAACAATTGTTCAATTGTTCCAAGATGGGCAGGACATAGCGCTTTTCTTAACACCGCGCATATTGCAACGCAATATCTTTGACAAACGTTTGTAGAATATAGCCAATCAAAACTTTCATGGACCAATCAAAACTATTTTTATATGGCTGTTTAAGTTTTTTCATCACACCTGCTCGTAAAAAGTGATATTATACGCAGGCATACTTGAACGTAATGAGCTGTATTATGTCCATGGGCATAATGGATTTTCATACAACACTACGTCGCACTAGCGCGGCGAGATTTCTTTTGTTTAAGCCGTATTTTTAAGTCATCCCTGATTTTGAGAAATGATTTAGACTATTTTAGAGTAGTTTTGTGAAAATATATAGTTTTATTTACTTTTTTTGCCTCACAGGTGTGATGAAAAACATTGTGTGTGCCACGGGCGGTACAAGAATTATGAACTCGTGCGAAGTAAAGCCCGCGCCTTCGGCTTGGGCTTTACTTTCACACTCGTTCACAATTTCTTATTTACCGCCCTTAATACACAATGTACTATTATAGGCTGATATTTAAATTCATTACCCTGATGCACTGAAGAGGGAGTGACACTTGACAGGACCGTTTTTGAAAGGCAATTTAGTATGGCGTGCGGCTACCATGTTTTATTTATTCATAGATGTTTTCCTACTGAACAATAACTAGACAAAAATAAAAAATAATGTTACTTTAAAATCCGCGTTTTGTCATTCAGAGTCGGAAAACTTGATATCTCATGTCTTTTAAATCACTCTTCGTGTGTAGTTTAATACCTTTAAGCATATTTTTGTAGGATAGATGATATCAGAAATCAGAGGCGCATCAATCAGGCTGCATACGACAGCCAACCATTGTGCGCGTGAGTTTAATATGTAATTACGTCGTGGGCTGTATGGGATCGAGATTTTATTAAGTGCTGTATCATCTGTATCAAGTTTTTATCAATAAAGCTGGTGAAATACTATCGTAGTAGCAACGAAAACAGTTAGTAGTATCGTAACGTTAAGGTTCAGTAATTTTATCACGTTTGTCAATCATGTCATTTCATTTAAGTAAATGTATTGTGTATTTTATATATAATATATGATATGCCAAACCAGTATTGAGTTTTCACTACCTTAATAGTCTGTCAATGTATCAAGAAAGGAATATAAAGGAAATGGGTGAATAAACCTGTTTTTGTCTGTTATTGCTATGGTTACGGTCACTCGAGTCACGCTGGTTTTATGCAAAATTAATTACTAAACGTACATTTTTCTGGTATCATGAAGTCCTTTCCTTAATGGGCCAGCTATACTAACAGAGACTACACGCAAGTTTGCATAATTTAAGTAGCATAATTTTACATAAAACCAGTGTGACTCAGGTGATCATAAGCATGGCATAATAGATAAAAGAAAGTTGATTCACAAAAATACGTTAACGTGTATGTATGTATGTATGTAACGTGCATTTACCTCCTAATGCGTCTATACGCATAGGTAATAGGAGAGGCCTACGTCCAGCAGTGGACTTTCATAGGCTGATGAAGTGAAGTGAAGTGAAGTATGTATGTACCTGATTTTTCTCAATGAAGCCGGTGCCCGGTGCAGTCCTACAGGGAAAGAAGTTGCTCCTGCGCAGGCTGCTCGCCATGTGTGTTACTAGTGACTGTATGTGTGTGTGTGTGTGTGTGTGTGTGTGTGTGTGTGTGTGTGTGTGTGTGTGTGTGTGTGTGTGTGTGTGTGTGTAAGTGTGTGTATTTACCTGGTCCTTCTCAATGAAGCCGATGAAGGCGGTGCGCTCGATCTCGACGGGCTGTCCGCTGCGATCGTACAGCGCCACTACGAAGTGGAAGAAGTTGCTCTTGCGCAGGTTGCTGGGCGGCTGCTTCTCGAAGTGTGCGCGGCCGACGCCCACGGTGCTGCGTAAAAACATTTTTTATTTTATTTAGGTAGCATTAAGCACCTCGGGTAAGGAAATAGAATGGGAAAAGTATACATATCCGTTTGACAATATCTTATATACTATGGAATAAGTCAAGTCAGTTTTAAAGTAATCCTACCACAATCGGTAATCCTTATAAATTAACCCGTAAATTAACCTATAGATACACCGTGTCTATAACACTAGTGTTGCTATTGGTGGGCTTATTTGTCAAATTTGGTTGTGTTGTCACTCCAGATTGGATTAAAACACATTAGATAAATCATACCGAGGTCAGGTCAGTGAACTCACTTCTAGAAAAATGGGTTAGACAGCAACACCGCAACATTTCTAGTGTGAATCGTTTATTCGCCATCATCATCAAAACAGCCAGCAATACTATTCGAAACATATACGTAAGTTACATACCTACCCTTCTATGTTAATTACCCTATATACTCGTACTTATCGCTTAAGTAGGTATATCTATTGAACGTATTGCGAAAACACAAATCAAATTATTTATTAATAAAAAAATTTGATTTGTATTTTTTATTTTTCTCCAGTAGTCACACTACTTAATACTATATAAATTATAAACATTAGATGTCATATACCAAAGAAAAACGATCAAAGATCACCTAATGTCCGAGGTGGGGATCGAACCCACGTACTCAGCTTTCGCGGCTGATGCCTGTACCCCTCGGCCACTCGGTCTTAGCAACCACCGGTCAAATTTCTCGGGTATATGCAATCCCTTACAAGGTTAGGCGCCTTTGGCCATTCTCTAGGTATATCTGTTTAAAACATATTTGTTCTTTCGTAGTAACAAAATCATTTAATTTTTTCCTCAGCGAAGACGTAATAAATCTATGAAATATATATATTTATTTCAATTCCATCAATCTGAAAGCCTATAACTCATTCCCAAAGTATTTTAGTCAGTGTAGTGTCTGCTCTAATGTCTAGTCTAATCTTTTCATAAACATAACTCCTCGTTTACTCGATGTGACGAAATATATCTGTAATTCTACATTCTACAACTAATTCGACCAAAAAAAGGTAAACCTCAGCAAAGATTGACAAAAGACTGAACAAAAAAGCCCGATGGTACCTAATCGCGTAACATCGTGCCGAAACTGGTTGCGATAAATAAAACAATGGAGTGTCGCGTGCGAGAGTATAAAATGGCAATCGCGAAACCAATTTGTTTACGCAAATTCTGCAGCGGGGAGAGATGAATGGGCGACCATAGCGTAATACGGCACAGTAATGCTGTGATAGTGCGGAAATAATGTCGATGAGATTCGTATTAAATTTTTATTTGCAATGTATAATCTCAAAAAGCGCTCTTTTCAAAGGTAAACTTATGCAAAGAAAGGAATACTTTTCCGCACACGAGCAAGAAAGAATTTCCATAGTACTTTTCCACACGGCTGGCTGGCTTGTAATTGACTCCTTGTAGGTATTTACTTATGGGTGAAACTTATCCTAGTTATCACATCTACTGACAATACATTCTAAACATGTGATAAATTTATCTGACGGATACAGTTATACAGGTATTGTGTACAGGTCTTAAAAGAAATCTATCTGGCTGTTACAAGTTGCAACCAATATATTTACGCAAATTTTGTAGCGAGAAGAAATAAATGAACATGACCATAGCCTAATACAGAACTTGTATGATCAGACAACGCACACAAATAGTATGGTTTACAAAAAAAGACTAGTACCTATGTGTACATAGTATTTATGTCTGAATACCTACCAAGTATTTAATACCCAATGTTATGTCGTGATAGTCTAAATTCAAAGATAATAAGAGTATGAAAACCAAGCATTAGATTATCCAAATCCTTAATATTTTGTATTTTCTTTTTGATTTATATAGATACCTCACGATAAATCATTAGTAGTTAATTGTGTAGTGGCACTTTCAAAACTTATACTACCATACGGCCCAACTAGCAATGTACAAGTTGCAGAATATTCTCAAAATTGCGGGAATATACTCGGAAATTTCCGAGAATTTTCATGAGAATTTAAGAGTAAGTTATCATTGAGAATGTTTCCATGAGAACTTATAAAAAAGTTTTATGAATAATATTGTATTTCACAATGAAGCAAACAAGACATAAAATACAGTGTGTAAGTCTAATACGGGCGATCAATTAAACCAGGCATGGGATTCATTAGTGTAATCATAGATTACAAGGTTTTTTTAAAGTTACTCTCAATTATGACCCCACAGAATTTTTTTAAGATTATCGGAGCAGCAATGTAGGTACGAACATTTGTTATTGTTGATATGGCAGTTATGTCATCTGCTTTTGAAATTAGCTGTCATCG
>JALPQI010023951.1:0-13652 GCA_025490895.1 Thaumatotibia leucotreta | reverse complement strand
TTGTGTGCAGGTGTCGTACATGCATTACGAGTCGGTCCTAGAGCACGCGTACCTGCCGCACCTGGAAGCGGCGGCGTTGCGGCTGCCGCTAGATAGCGAGCGCTACTACCTGCTGGCGCTGCTGCCGGCGCGGGCGCACCCCGCCGCGCTGGAGCGCCTGCTGGCGCGGCTCGCGCGGCACTCCGACCTGCGCGACGTGTACGCCGCGCTGCGCCCGCGCCACGTGCGGGCCACACTGCCCAGCTTCACTGTCAAGGGCCACGTCACGCTTACTGCTGACTTACAAAAGGTACCTAAGTATAAACATTCAAAAGATACAAAATTTCAAATATTAGGTCATTATCATTATCCATAAAATTTCGAGGATTTGTCTCTCTCACTCTAATGACGCCTTCGTTGGAGTGATAGAGAAAAATCCTCGAAATTTACGAATTTCGGTAGTAGGCTAGTTTGCCAACGTTGTGCGGTTACAGGAGCCGTAACCGTACCATGAATAACCGCGGCGTTAATATCGCGCGTTTACCTACTTTCTATCCGGCTCGCTCGCGCCAATACGCGAGTAGGTACGAGTGGAATGTATAGAAAATAAACGCGCGTTAATAACGCCGCGGTAGCTCATGATGGGCACACAGGGGACAGGGGCCGCACTTTCGGTGGAACACACCCGGCCTTCCACTGAAAGTGCAGCGTCCGCACAATTTATACTTTGCATTATAAAAATTATAGGTACCTATATTTATTTAGTACTATTTATTATACTGTGTTCGTGCCTGCGTTGTGACGTTTCGCTTGTTGTGTCCAGCTGGGCATCCGTGACGTGTTCGAGCCGCGGCAGCGCGACTTCACGCCGATGACGCCGCAGCTGGGCGTGTATGTACGCAGCATCGAGCAGGCGGTCTCCGTGGCCATCCGCAAATATGGGACTGACGATCGCAACAGCAGTAGTAAGTGCTTCCAACGTCCCTTATGATAAACTTGCCTACTTGTACAAATAATTACCTACTTCATTTCGAATTCTATATATTATTATCATCAATCATCGTCATAATTATAAGCCAAAAGACAGCTTCCATCCAGCCTAGTTTGTAGTGACCCTGCCTACGAAGCTGGAGGTTCCGCGGGTTCGAATCCCGGCGAGGGCAATATTTGTGTATATATTTATCACAAATATTTGTTCATTGGTCATGGCTGTCTATGTATTTAAGTATATCTATAATATGTATCTATCTATTATATACAGTGTGTAAATCTAATACGGGCGATCAATTAAACCAGGCATGGGATTCATTAGTGTAATCATGGATTACGAGGTTTTTTTAAAGTTATGACCCTACAGAATTTTTTTAAGATTATCGAAGCAGCAATGTAGACACGAACATTTGTTATTGTTGATATGGCAGTTATGTCATCTGCTTTTGAAATTAGCTGTCAACGAGCGTTTAACTCGTGTATGTTGCTCTACATTGCGCGCCGAATTATTTTGTATGTAAAATTTTGTTACTCTAATTTTAAGTAAAAGTTATTTGAATGTACTTATTATGTCGTAAACTAACACCCGTTAAGAGCTTCGCCCGTATTAGACTTACACCCTGTATATCGTCGCTTGGTAATCACATCACAAAGCCTTAATTGAGCTTACCGAGGGACTAAGTCGATTTGTGTAACATGTCCCAAGATATTAATTTATTTTATTAATTTAAAAAGACGTCCACTGCTGAACATAGGCCTTCATATACCTTATTTGTATATAAAAGGAGAATTTTGGTTATTTTAGGTAGTTACTCAAATAAGTATAAATGCGCATCGTGTTACGTAAGCGCCATTGACCAAATCCTCGAAATATGCGGATTCGGAAGCTAATATGCTGTTTAGGACTGCGAGCGTCATCAGGGATGAAAGTTAAACGGAGCCATTAATGAGTCTGCTCCGCTAGTACATTAGGATACGATTTACGATACAAGTGCGATAAAAATGAATTTCGAAACGGGTGGCAGTTAAATCGAAACACGACATAACAGAATGTTTTATTTTAAATCGACACGAGTTACGAATTTCCTTTTCGCACGTTTCATATAAGTATAGTGCTACTATTTTCTTAATGTCAACTCAACCAATGGGAACCCTAGGCTACTCCAGAACCATGTCAAAATATAAAAGTAGCGAGATTTACAACCTTTATATCATCACTTTCACATAGTTCCTGATTTCTGAGTGACCTAAGGGTTCCAATTGGTTACTGTACCTGCTTAAATAGCTTGGCAATCATCGTATGTCCATCCGTCACTTGCTCCCAATGATTATCCCTTATTCCCAATTATCACTTGTTGCGAAAAAATTGTACATAAGTTCATAGTTAAGGCCTTAATCAAAGCAAAAATCACGATCGCGTCAATTGTGTTACGAAAGTTAGACTTTGGTAGTAGAAAAGGCGTAATTATTTATAAAATGTAGGCGCATATTGTTGATCGCTCATAGAAGATTTGAATCTGACGCCTTTTTTCACTGCCAAAAGTCGTTACACAAAATTTTACTACTAACACAAAAATATGCCGTAGAATTTTGTTACGGTACATTAATAGTTATTTGTTTTACTAGGGATAGTGATTGTTTAACTCTCGTGCAAATATTGAAACCCGAGCAAGCGAAACATTCCAGAATTTCATAAAATGGAATCTTGAGCGATGCGGGGGTTTTAAGGCACGAGAGTTGAACAAGCTTTGCTACCGGGTGAAACACACCATTTTTCACCACACTAAAGCGAGGAAACATGCGAAATAAAATTCAGACATAACAAATTAGAAGGTATTTATTTGCAAGTCCTCAACTTCCAAAAAATAAACAAATCAGCTTTAGTCTATCCAGGAGATAAAAAAAAAACTTTAACCTCTAGAGATTAAAACACAGTTTTGTGCTCTGAAATTGAAGGACAAACAGTGTGTTTACGAGCAGTGTGGTGAAAAAGCCATTGACTGATTTTTTTGCAATCGGCCCATTTATTATTTTTATCGTATACCAGTCTTCCAATTTCGTAGTACTTTACTCGTATTGTTCTCTAGTTAGGTAGCAATGAAATAATACGTAAATGAGCACTTTCGGTATCTAACGCGCCGTTCGCAGCATCACTTGTTCGTAGGCCTATCTCAATGTCCACTGTAGAGCATTATTGAGCGAATGTTTTTATGCGAATGTATAAATAAATAGGCGAGAGATTAGCAGCCATCCAGTCATCCTTTTAAAGGCTCCGCTCACGGCTAGGCCTGACATCCTTCACTGTCTTAAGCACATAACAGAAAAAACTATGTTTTTGTTATTCCGTGGTCTTAAGTATGAATGTATTTTATTCTAGCAGGATCTCGTCAACTTAGCCGGCCGGCTGAGATTCCACATTAGGTATCTACACTACACTGACCGCCTTACGCCGCGGCCACGACATCGGTCTAAGGCGACCGGCTTAGCGGAAAACGTATGGTGCTCCCTCTCCTACCTATATCGGCATCCCGCTCCCACTCATGGATTCGCTCGCCGCTGGTCGCCTTAGACCAATGTCGTGGCCGGGGCATTACCACTCGCGAACAAGGTGTTTTAGGTGTCTATTCGCAGAAAAACTATCGACTTAAACAAACTAAACTGCATTAAAAAATAAATAATCCTACTCCTGGAACCTGTTTAGTTAAGAGATAGCCGTAGTGGCGGGGGCGGGCGGCGCACACGCACCGGAGCGCCGCGGCCTTGTCCTGTATACCTACACCTACTCATAGTGCTGCACCATGTTCGTATGAATGTTCGCTTTGGGCGAGCCTGTACAATCTAGGTATTGTGGCTTCATCTCATCAGGTTTCACTAATCTAGACTAACTAGATACTTTCTTTTCATTTCCCTCACTTTTGTATATTATCTATAATGTAAAATAAAATTGTTTATTACAACAGGAACAAAAATTACATGGCTAGTTTTTGCTGGCCTCCATACAGTCCACACTAGGCTATACCTGTCATATGGAGTAGAGTACCGTACCTAATAATAATTTAATTCTAATTTCTAAAGACATGAACATTGAACAAACTTAAAATCTACCACAAAAATAACATTACGCCTAGGTACTTATTTTGTCAGCCTCTGTAGCCTAGTTGGTAGTGACGGTAGTGACACTAGTGACCCTGCCTACAAAGCTAGAGGTACCGGGTTCGAATCCTGGCGAGGGCATTCTTTGTGTATTTATTTATCACAAATATTTGTTCCTTGGTAATGGCTGTCTATGTATTTAAGTATATTATAAATGTATATATCTGTTATATATATCGTCGCCTGGTACCCACATCACAAGCCTTAATTGAGCTTACCGTGGGGCTCCAAGATATTTATTATTTATTACTTATCTAAACTTAAAAACAGACAGAATATTAGGATTTTTAAAATGTATAAGTAAGAATGTATACATTTATGAAATCGTTTGGAGCGTGAGACTTTAAGAATCGTATTTGGAAACCCTGAGGTGAACATTCGCTAGTACCTACTCGGTAAGTGGCGTAGCGTTATTTAAAATATATATTATGTAAATTGTGTAGACGTGGGAAGTATTTTCGGAACGAAGTTGGTGTTAGTAGACCGCAAACGGCGCAGCGCAGGGGTCAACGCGATCGCACGGTCACGCTTCCGCGCCTTCCACCAAACATCCTTCACTCGCATCCATCCATGTACCTGCCTAACGTACGTGTCTAAATTGATTTTACACTACTTATTAATTAAATTGGCAACCGTGAAGGACGACGTTATGCGTCGATGTGCCTAAATCATTTTAGCTACAGCGAATTTGTGTAATGACTGTCACCAGAATCCTAACGTTAACCATTATCTACAAATTCGATTAGCAATTCCATTAGTAAATGTCTAAGGGATTATGCATGGATAAATAGAAATGTACGCATTCAATAAAATATAGTGAAAATAATACAAAATAAAAGGACTACCTATCTACTCGTATGTATCTATACAATTTTTAATTCAAGACAAAGAAACCGAGGTGTGTTGGGATGAGATAAGTGAGGATAACTAAAGAATAACACTAATCTTGCATTAATTACATGATGCATTTCGAAAATTACTATCATGAACCTGATGATGATTGTAATGTGAACAAATAATTACCTTTTTTGAGTTTCCTCGCTATAGTGAGGGGAAAAGTTTTGTGTTACACACGGGTGCAAATGTATTTTATTTCTCGTATGTTAAAACACTCGCTGCGCTCAGGATTCTATATTAGAACCACTCGCTTCGCTCGTGGTTCAACTATATAGATTCCTTTCGCTTACTCGTGTTTCAATTTCATACTAACGGGTAAAATACAACTTTGCACCCTTGTATAACAAATAACCATTTATTGACAATACCGTCGTTCAATACCATTTTCTTGGTTTCCGTTTTATACCCAATTGTCATTTACTTAACGTTTCATTTCAAATACTTGTATATGACATTGAATATTCCTTGGGTAATTTGCTGATAGCATTTTTATTTCCAAGCTAATTATCACAAATAAATGTAATGTAGGAATTGTGGACTATTTTAATGGGCTAAGAATTTAACGAGGCACCTGATGATGTAAGAAGATATTTTGTTATTTTGTACGCTTTATAGGTAGGAGAATAAAGTCTTGAAGGATAAAGTCAACGCCTCAAATAGTTTCCTTCAAATTAAATAATATTTTTAGGTTTTTTTAGGAACCGAACTTTTATTTTTATTACTAAAACCTGTGTAAAACTGAATGTTTGTTGGTTGGTTTTCTATCAAACACTATTTTTAGTTTGTTGCTGACTATCGAAATACATAGTATAAGTATACCATATTATTATTTTGCAGTTGATAAAGTTGAAATTTTATGAACTTTTTGATTGGACTAAAAACTGCATGTGGTACCCCTGGCAGTCAGCTATTCTTAGTTTTGTACTAATAAAAGAGTTGTAGACTGATGTTCTGAAGGTTAATAGTCAAGATCTATGATAGATTTCTCAATATATTATACAGGGTGTAATTCTAATACGGGCGAAGCTCTTAACGGGTGTTAGTTTACGACATAATAAGTACATTCAAATAACTTTTACTTAAAATAAGAGCAACAAAATTTTCCATGCAAAATAATTCGGCGCGCAATGTAAAGCAACATACAGGTGTAGTGAGAAATTACTTGCCTTCGGAAACGTTCGTAAACACATGCTGTTTCAGGCAGTGTCACCGAGTCTGACTGAAGTAGCATGACAGCTATTACTGTCAGTCTCAGTGAGATAGACTGAAACAGCATGACGTTGACAAACGTTTCCGAAGGCAAGTCATTTCTCACTACATCTGTACGCAAGTTAAACATTCGTTGACAGCTAATTTCAAAAGCAGATGACATAAACATAACTGCCATATCAACAATAACAAATGTTCGTACCTATACCACTAATTGGAGTTCGAGGCCAACGAAACTACGACAGATGCGTTATTGTCAAATTTGTCAAAGTCTCTTATGTCATTTTCAAATAAAGTTTTCAGGTTTCGACAACCTTTTTGTTATTTAATTAATTTATTTAAAATACTTCCTAATAAAACCATTATATACCTCTGTTATAATTATAATGTTTCTACGCCTTTTTGTTTAATATGCCTGTCACAACTAGGGTTTTCTTAAAAACACGTAAATATCTAAAAACTTTTCTTTTCTCTTAACTAACGTTGATTTGACAAAATTTTCTTGTAAAGAATTTAAAATGATAAGAACCAACGTTTCAAAGCCTATTTTAAAAAGAAGTTGAATTACACATTAAATTATACATAATAACTACCTACCTATACACATTCAAAAGCGTTGCAATTCCAACCATCAATGTTTATTATTTTTTGTACATACATATTAATGACAACTCGATTGTAACTAGCGACAGCTGGTTTCACAATATGTATGGAGATGTAGATTTTGTGGTAACTTTTTCAAAGCTGGTCCCATAGTAAAACTTGGCTGTCCTAATCATGGGTAGATCCAGAAAATATGATTATGTATCATTGTGTTTTATAACATTTCACCATATTTCATTTGGAATTTAATTTTTGATGATGGGGTGTATAGCGAAACTAAACATGGCTGAACCAAGTGGGTCACCTTGTTAACAACCTACGGAAGAAAACAAAACGTTAGATCTGTATGATAATTTAAATGGAGAACTATAGCACTGCCAAAGAAATTTGTAGGGCAAAGGAATTTTACGAATACGAAATGTGAACATAAAGCACGCTACAGTGTATTATTCTGCAATTTTCTAAACGTATGCAGAAATAGGGTTTTAATTTATGTGTAGTTAAATTGCTGGACCAAATGTTATTAACACCTGAGGTGATACCAGCGCAATACCAACTTTGTTACTAATAATTGCGGATAATTAAGTTTTTATTAAAATATCTTATATTTACGTGAAAATAAGTAAATAATATTGTTTATATAAATTAAAGAATTAAAATTACCAATAAATAAGATATCTCAACGTCTGTTTTTAGAAAATAAGGATTTACTATTGTAAGAACATTTCATTGTTGTGGCAATATTTTCGTAGATTCTTTGGCCTCGAACTCCAATTAGTGGTATACATTGCTGCTCCGATAATCTTAAAAAAAATCTGTGGGGTCATAATTAAGAGTAATTTAAAAAAAAAGCTTGTAATCCATGATCACACTAATGAATCCCATGCCTGGTTTAATTGATCGCCCGTATTAGATTTACACACTGTATACCTATTTATAAGGTTTTATACAAGTCCTCTTTTTGCAATGTTGTCCTATAGTGCTCCTGTTCGGTTAGCCTGCTAAACCCTTACTGATCCTATTGGTCATGATTGTCATGGATTCATTGTACTGCAAAATTACGAATAACGGCCATCACCCATTAACATTAATTTAAAATGTGTTAATTAAGGTACTCGCTAAAACGAACGAAATCCACAGTTAACAGAACATTTGTGTTGTGAGTTGACACAATGCATTTTAAGTAAACGAAAAGCAGGTTAACCGTGGGGTGATGGTATGGTATAACGCTGACAGAAACAATAGTAGGTACATTGTGCATCAAGGGAGGTAAGTACGGAACTACTAACGCGAGTGTCAGAACTTTTAATGACTCGAGTTAGTATTCCGCTTACCGACCGTGATGCATACAATGTTTTTCATCACACTTACGGACAAAAAAAGAAGTTTTTAGATAAAATATTATTCTATGACGTACCGACATTTCTATTACTCCCTGGGGAATTTCACTTTTCTATTACTCCCGCTACGCATGCA
This sequence comes from Thaumatotibia leucotreta, assembly GCA_025490895.1. Taxonomy (NCBI): domain Eukaryota; kingdom Metazoa; phylum Arthropoda; class Insecta; order Lepidoptera; family Tortricidae; genus Thaumatotibia; species Thaumatotibia leucotreta. Next base: position 5,345 of record JALPQI010023951.1, on the reverse strand, counting down.
AGCAATGGCGCGCTTAGACAGCAAGTGTGATGAAATTAGGAGATTGTGTCACAAGGGATCAAAATGGTATATTTCCGGCGTGGGCGTATATTGAATCCTGAGCGTAATGAAGGATTCAAGCGTTAACGCCCAAGACGAAATAATTTGATACCGTGTGGTACATACTGCTTTTCACACCACCTATGAGAATAAATGAAAGATATAATATCACATATTTAATATTTATGCAAATAATCGATTCTGAAGAATTTTTTATCAATTATGAACGTACTATTATTTATTTTCATTTTCATTTAATTTTTAGGCTGGCAATAGAAAGTCCTTGAACAGAAAAGTGCCACTTTGATCTCTCTTAGCAGGGAATAAAAGACCCGTATTCGAATAGGTGGTGTGAAAAAAGAATTTACAGTCATGGATTTTTAAAGCCTTTCAATGTTTTGCAGCGTTAGATTGGTATACGAGCCCCGATGCATATGTTCTCGTCCAGTTAGATAGTTTTTCGAGATTATCCCGTTCATCCGGGGGAAAAGGTTTAGAGACAAAACCTTCACTATTTAATAGTAGTACTAAAGTAGTTTCTTTGAGTATAAAATATTTGGACTTAATAAATTAGAATAAAAAAAAAACTATTTTACGAGAGGTATTTTTTTTTATTTTTTCCACAATTTTTAATTTTGTAAATAATCAATGAATGTAAAGAACGCCATGAATATTAAAGACGACATGGTACACCTGATGCACTGCGAATTTTGCGTCAAGCTTATAAGCGCGGAATTACGGTGGTGAACGAAAATATAATTTAGACACTGGTTTGTTAAAATCGATTTATTAAACAACAAAAGCGTACTTCAGATTGTTGTGTCTCTTGAAATGTAGTACATTAACCATGACTAACGTTCATACAATTTATCATTAGCATAATGTGATCATTTTTAAAATATTCAAAAATTTGTAAAAATTGTTTCGAACTAGACGAACTCCACTGCATCGGGGCTCGTAGTCGCAAGCAGCGTCCCGCTCAGCCCCTTTATGTTATTTAACAAGTGCCTATTTGTAATGAGAGAGCACGTTGCCTGGGCTCACAGCTCACAGCGCAGCGGCCGCCGCCGCAGCTCGATGGCGATGGCGCAACGCGGCGACACGCGCGTTTGCGTCTATTGAACCACTCTCGCGTGCTCGCCAATCACCATCATGATAACGACATTACTCGGCCTGAATGCTTAATCACGAGTTTAAATTACGATTTGCAAATAGCGATTTTGTTTTTGTGCACGGGCCTGAAATGAATCAGTGTGGGTACTTACTTACCTAGGATAATATTGGTCACGTAATTGTTTCCGGTCCGACACAGTTCGTTTATTTTTGTTTCATCAATTATGATTGTGATAACCATCGATACTGAATGTAATACGAGGTCACATTTCATATTGATGAAATTCTAATAGAATTAGGCTGAAATGCACTCGTTTATATATGTAGTTTCATGTGATGATGATGAAGCAGTAGGATAAACAGATACCTCCTAACTTATAACTACCTGCATACTCGTAAGTTTGATATTTTTGTTTCAGGGTATGTCAACCGGCCCCCAGTTCATTTCTCGGCGACTTATCCCTTCTTGTACTTCGTTATGGATGCCAGCATTCACGTCGCACTCATGGCTGGCAAAATGGTGGATCCTCTCAACTCAAGAATATTATAGTTCCATCTTAATTTACGTTCAGCCGAGCTGTGATTATCGTCCACATATAAACCATTTATGGCATTGTGCAACTCGCAAAAACGGCGGATGTGTCGGAGGCTCGCAGTGAGACATTTTTGGTCGTCAGTTATTTAAAATGTCCTTGAAATTAATTGGTAGTTTTTTACGGTACCTACGTCACTCCAAGTTAATCTTTTCTCTTTTATACAGAGTGATGAACTGAGAGATGTTCAGGATCAGGACTAAAACTACACATGCAGTAAATGCTAATACTGGGTAGATCCCACATCGCAATTAAGATCCACCTTAATACGAATACCTGGGTCGCGTTTTATGAAGTTACATTTTACAATTTCGCTGTTTGCCTCTCTAACGCGCGCACATATTGGCTAGAAAAAAAGAGGCAAACTGCAACATTGTAGTAACTTAATAAAACGCGATCCTGTAGGTTTATGATGGTCGAGTGTTTAATTGTTTATCGTCGTTGCCGTCACGTTCAGACAAGTATGCATGGTGATACGACACGAGCACGTCAAAAACGGAATCGTCCTAAAGCACCAAGGCCACACTAAATATCTTTAGAATGGCCCACTTAGATATCATAAATGTAAAAAGATATCTATAACTCATTACTTTTTTATAACCCACATTTTACCTAGTGCTTGATTTTTTTCTTAGACGATTATATACCACTAATTGGAGTTCGAGGCCAACGAAACTACGACAGATGCGTTATTGTCAAATTTGTCAAAGTCTCTTATGTCATTTTCAAATAAAGTTTTCAGGTTTCGACAACCTTTTTGTTATTTAATTAATTTATTTAAAATACTTCCTAATAAAACCATTATATACCTCTGTTATAATTATAATGTTTCTACGCCTTTTTGTTTAATATGCCTGTCACAACTAGGGTTTTCTTAAAAACACGTAAATATCTAAAAACTTTTCTTTTCTCTTAACTAACGTTGATTTGACAAAATTTTCTTGTAAAGAATTTAAAATGATAAGAACCAACGTTTCAAAGCCTATTTTAAAAAGAAGTTGAATTACACATTAAATTATACATAATAACTACCTACCTATACACATTCAAAAGCGTTGCAATTCCAACCATCAATGTTTATTATTTTTTGTACATACATATTAATGACAACTCGATTGTAACTAGCGACAGCTGGTTTCACAATATGTATGGAGATGTAGATTTTGTGGTAACTTTTTCAAAGCTGGTCCCATAGTAAAACTTGGCTGTCCTAATCATGGGTAGATCCAGAAAATATGATTATGTATCATTGTGTTTTATAACATTTCACCATATTTCATTTGGAATTTAATTTTTGATGATGGGGTGTATAGCGAAACTAAACATGGCTGAACCAAGTGGGTCACCTTGTTAACAACCTACGGAAGAAAACAAAACGTTAGATCTGTATGATAATTTAAATGGAGAACTATAGCACTGCCAAAGAAATTTGTAGGGCAAAGGAATTTTACGAATACGAAATGTGAACATAAAGCACGCTACAGTGTATTATTCTGCAATTTTCTAAACGTATGCAGAAATAGGGTTTTAATTTATGTGTAGTTAAATTGCTGGACCAAATGTTATTAACACCTGAGGTGATACCAGCGCAATACCAACTTTGTTACTAATAATTGCGGATAATTAAGTTTTTATTAAAATATCTTATATTTACGTGAAAATAAGTAAATAATATTGTTTATATAAATTAAAGAATTAAAATTACCAATAAATAAGATATCTCAACGTCTGTTTTTAGAAAATAAGGATTTACTATTGTAAGAACATTTCATTGTTGTGGCAATATTTTCGTAGATTCTTTGGCCTCGAACTCCAATTAGTGGTATAGAGATGAATGTCCAAAACAAAACTCAGAGACGTTAAAAGTTACTAACAATAATTAACTTACGTAAAATAATAGATATTTTTATCAGGTTGGTTCATTTGTACCGAAAATGAACTTTCAGTGCGACCTTCGACAGTAGCCTACAATGGACTGAATTGCCCTGTTCACTTTTCCTGAATCATCCTGTATAATGAAATGAATGAATGAATGGCTTTCATTAAGTAGACATTACCCTATTTTGTCAAGCTTAGGTAACGTACAGCAGAAGTCGGCGCCAGAATAACAAATTATCGTTATGATATTTCATAACTTACCTATGAAGTTGCGGCAAGGTGAGAGCTGTTCAGATGAATATTTTATGTATAGGAATTATTACTCCTATCTAACACGGAAATTATAAATGTACAAATCAATAAATGTTTAAATATTTAGCTTACTGTCTTTCCCTTACCAAACCGCCTTTTCGTAAACACCATTACATCAATGCAATAATAGAGCATTGTTTATATTTTTATGACATAGCAATGTAAAGCAAATTAAAAATGTCATCGTTTCAATACCTATGCATTTATGATTACGTCTTCGATAAAGAGGAATGTTCAACTGATTCGGTCGGAATGAAAAAATAATAAAGGAAGCATAAAACTTGTCTAAAAGTGTGGTTCCTTGTGGCACGGAACGGATGTTGGTGTGGCTGTGGAATACGACGGTCGCGTCATCAACGACTAAATTTAAAGCGTCGGCTTCGGCAAGGAGTACGATTTGGTACCGTTTGGTGTAGAAACATTAGGGTCATAATCATGGGGCCCCAGCGCGCACTACTTAATAGTTTTCTGAAATTGCGAAACGTTTGGTTGACGTTACTCGAGACCTAAGAGCTGGCGGCTAGATATAGGGTAGGTTAGTTCGATTTAATTCATGTATATACATTATATATACAGGGTGTTCCACGAGCCACTGAAAACCTTGAACGGGCTGATTTGGTAGGTTAAACAGAATAACTTTTACTATGGAGCTAACCCAGAAATCTAAAAAAAAATTGCCTTTTTCATATAAAATGTCGTGATCAATCGGTCAAAATGTATGAAAAAGTAATTTTTTTTAGATTTCGTGATAAAAGTTGTTCAGTATAGCCTACTAAATCACCCCGTTCAAGGTTTTCAGTGGCTCGTGGAACACCCTGTATTAAGTTAACATTATTTTTTTATTAAATTTAACGTCCAAGAAATTCCACCTAAAGAAGGTGGAAGGTAAGGTCAATAGGCCTAAGACCGGCATATTTTATTTTGAAGGAAAGTCCGTCATATGCGTCTTTTACTGTTCAATTCGGAAATCAGTTGGTAGACGGACTTTCCTGATAGACGGTCTTACCCGCATTGATCTTTTGTATACCAATCGTGAGTAGAATACAAAAAAATAGACAAATATGGCTGACTTTCCTTAGCATTTGACGTCTCTGGCACATATCGTAAAACATTTTCGCAGATATATCCATAGGTGAGTACATCATTCATACTAATAAATATAGGTAGTAGTAGTAAATATAGTACTCACACTCAGACTAATAAATATCATATTTTAACTAAAATTGTACGTGAAGCTTGAGCTTTCCGGTTTTAAGTTCGTAATAAAACCAAGACTGTTCTAAATGTGCGTAATTATGGAATAATGCAGGTTTTCAGGTTTGTTTAAATTTTTTAGATTCTACTGACGAATAGTATAGGTAAAAATAGGGCGGTATACAGCTATTCGTCTAGTCATTCAATTAAAAAAAT
>JALPQI010023950.1:0-12962 GCA_025490895.1 Thaumatotibia leucotreta | reverse complement strand
ACCTTGATTGACATTTATATACCTACCGAATTATCTATTACCTATTAATGAATCTGGATATCTTGACTATTGTAATATTTGTAATTTAATTGATTTTTTTTTTTTTATGAATAAATATGAATATGAATATCACCTCTTTATGAGCCTTCGCGTGATGATGGCGGAGCCCCAGGGCTCCGATGAAGGAGTCCCCGCAGACGCCGCATACGTGGTCCTTCGAAGGGTGGTTGAGACGCACATGGCCGTAGTAGGAGGTGCTTTTACTGAACAATAATGTTTAAAGATTCAGATTTTATAAATAAATGCATGCATCAGCCTATGATAGTCCACTGCTGGACGTAGGCCTCTCCTATTAACTATGCGTATAGACGCATTAGGAGGTAAATGCCCATAATCGCCACGCTGGGCAAGCGGATTGGCAATCGCAGCAATGTGTCCACTATGATGACGCTGCTGCCCATCATCATTTTTTTATCAAAGAATGGTCAGTGACACTTCAATCCTTAATCCCTTCAATAAATAAATATTTGATGTCATATACCAAAGAAAAAATGACCAAGATCACCAACGTCCGAGGTGGGAATCGAACCCGTGTGGTCAGTTTTCGCGGCTGATGCCTGCATCGCTCGGCCACTCGGTTTTAGCAACCAGTCAATTTTCTTGGGTATATGCATTCCCTTACAAGGAAATTTTGACTTTTTCATACGAAATGTCGTGATAGATTGGTCAAAATGTATGAAAAAGATTTTTTTTTACTTCGTGATTGGCCCCATAGTAAAAGTTGTTCAGTATAGCCTACTAAATCACCCCGTTCAAGATTTTCAGTGGCTCATGTAACACCCTGTATTGTTGGTAAACCTTAATAATTAAATAAATGAATTGAACACGGAAGAAACACGTCTAATCAATTCAAATTAAAAAAGGAAAAACCACTTTACTTTTAACAGAATAAGGTGTGAATTTGCCCTGATTTTTTAAGCATAGTCATGTTCTATTTAAAAGTGGAATTCTTTACCCACAAATGTGTTTCGGCATACCTATAAGTTGGGACTTTAAACGAAGCGTGAAGAAGCATCTAGCGGGCCAGCAAGGCGGTGACAACTGACAGGTTACTGATTGTCTCCTGTTCGTTGCCGCCGCGATTTGGGCTCTACTTTTCACTTACGATCAGGAGTGGAGCCACTTTGTTGTGCCAACATAAAAAAATGTTTTTTTCGTGGTCCCTTCAATTCTACTCACGTGAACGTTGCGTCGCACTGTTTGCATTTTTTTTCTAAGGCTAAGGTAATCGGTCCCAACAGCCAAACAGTTAAAACATTTCACAATTTTATTGAGCAATAAAATAGTATAGCTGAACAAACTGGTTATATTATTTTATTTATATTAAGTACAATATTACGGTCCATTCATCTTTAGTTGTCTTATCGAGTAAACAACTTTCTAACCTAAAAGTACACGTTTTCTTTTGTAAACTGCTATTTCTTTGATTAAAAATTAAGCAATTTACTAATCACTACGGACAGACTCCACAAATACGGACTCAGGTATTTTGGTATTAACCCGGCGAGAGTGTGGTGAAAAAAAGTTAAACAAAAATAAACTCTATATATATTGACATAAGTCAAACGCAGGGTATGAGATACCCTGCCACACTCCCGCCGGGTTAAGCAAATATGGCAGTTTACAACAGAAACTTGTTTTTTTTTAGGTCAGAAAGTTGTTTACTAGATAAGACAATTAAGGATGAATGGACTTTAGAATTATTTATTTTCTGTCATGTCATTAAATTTAGTAAATCACATTAAATAGATATCGATTATCGTTCAAAAATGCTCCGAAATGTTTGACTTGGCAGAAAACCGAGCAACTGAAACTCTGATCACAGGTTGAAAAAAAAAATTAAAAATGAGTAGGCGGGTATTGGTTACATATTGTAATTTGAGTTGACTAGACACATGTTCTTTCCGTGGACCTACGAAGAAATAAAACATGGAAGCCGCTCGCCGTACTAAATTGCCTTTCAAAAACGGTCCTGAATTTTAGTTGACAAGTGTCACCCCCTGTTCAATGCATCACGGCAATGAATTTGAATGTCAACCTATAAAAACTTAAACCGTCATTTAAAAATAGTTGTCATTGGTCCGTCAAAGTTTTGATTGGCGATATTCAATAAACATTTGTCAAAGGTGTTGCGCCGAAATATGCGCGGTGTCACAAAAAGCGTTATGTCCTGCCCATCTTGGCACAATGGAACAATTGGTTTTGGGGGCATTTTAGAGCTGGCGTTAGACGTCCATGTTATACAGGGTGTAAGTCTAATACGGGCAAAGCTCTTAACGGGTATTAGTTTACGACAAAATAAGTGCATTCAAATAACTTTCACTTAAAATTAGAGCAACAACATTTTCCATACAAAATAATTCGGCGCGCAATGTAGAGCAACATACGCGAGTTAAACACTCGTTGACAGCTAATTTCAAAAGCCGATGACATAACTGCCATATCAACAATAACAAATGTTCGTACCTACATTGCTGCTCCGATAATCTTAAAAAAATTCTGTGGGGTTATAATTAAGAGTATTTTTTAAAAAACTTTGTAATCCATGATTACACTAATGAATCCCATGCCTGGTTTAATTGATCGCCCGTATTAGATTTACACACTGTATATGGTCGCAGCCGTGGTCCCTTCAATTCTACTCACGTGAACGTCGCGTCGCACTGTTTACACTTGAACACCTTGCCTGTATGCATGAGGTAGTGGTTACGCGCTAGATGCCTGAAAGTTTTCATTTGAAATTAGAATTGGCTTTGCAAGGCGATTTTTTTTATACAATGTGCCCATGAGGAAAGGGAATTTTTTTAACAGCATATTTAGCCTCCGTAGCCTAGTTGGTAGTGACTATCTACGAAGCTGGAGGTTCCGGGTTCGAATCCCGGCGAGGGATTATTTGTGTATTTATTTATCACAAATATTTATTCCTTCTATCTACTATATTATTATATATCGTCGCTTGGTACTCACATCACAAGCCTTAATTGAGCTTACCGTGGGACTAGGTTGATTTGTGTAAGAGATGTCCCAAGATATTTATTTATAATTTATTATATTCCTGAGACTAAAAGAAGCAAAAAATGTTATATGAGTTTTGGTCAAATACGGAAAAAAATTTTTTTTGGTGATTCAAGTGCCTCACTACATAAAAAAAGTTTTTTATTAATAAAACACTTTTACTTTTTTTTAATATGGGCTAGGTAATGAAAGATTTTTTTGGCCATTTGATGTCTGTCTATTAAGTGTGACAAGACTATAACAACACGGTCAGAAAATCGTTACCTAAAATGCGTTTATCATTACGTAACGGTCAAAACGACGTTTTTTAGTACAGATGGCCCTCGGAAGTTTTGGAACTGACGTAAAATGACCCACTTCTCGCACTAGAGCCTAAAAAAGGCACCGTCTGTACTAAAAAATATTTTTTTACGTCAGGTCCAAAACTTCGGAGGGCCATCTGTAGGTACTAAAAAACGTCGTACGAGACACGTGCAAAAGGGAAATTCGTAACTCGTGTCGATTTAACATCGCCACTCGTTTCGGATTTCCTGCTTTTCGCACTTGTGTCGTAATGTAAAAGAAAAGAAAGAAAGAAAGAAAGAAAAACATTTATTTGTGACGCTTACAGAACAAACATAAACATAAACAAGACAACATAGGAAAATAAAAAATTAAAAATTAAATAAAAGAAAGTAAGTGGTGTGTGCATCACAAAATGGACCCAACTCAGCATATTGCCGACTAAGAAATCGGCGCTGGTCTTCCGTAGGGCCCATTCAGTGATGCCACGACATTCAGTGATGTACTATTTTAAATTCCATTTTCTCTTAAAATAGACGGAATCCGCAAAACTTCATTCGAAATTTTTAATTTCAAATGTGGTCAGAAGTCCGCTGTTAACATTTTTCCCTTTCCTCATGGGCACATTGTAGTTGACATGGGTCTATCAGCACAACATCAGGTTTATATTGGATGCAATAGTAGATTACATGCCAAGGCCGTTTAAGTGGGAAATGTCTCGGATGACTGGTAATTGTAGCCGACAAACATGTGATCCGAGGCTTTCCCATTTAACGGGCGAGGTGTGTATACTATTTTTCTGCTCAACGGAGCCAGCAGGCGGTAACGTACTTTAGCGCAGTGGCCGGCAAAGTGCTGTTTGCCGGCCGGAGGGCAGAAACAGTCTTTTTTGTAAGGTAAAGCGATCCCAATATAGCGTGGCAAGACTATTTTCAAGAATTAAATTGAATTGAATTAAGCTTGATTTGAGATGTCCCAAGTTATTATTTATTACTAGCGACCCGCCCCGGCTTCGCACGGGTACTATACCTACATAAAAACCTTCCTCTTGAATTACTCTACCTATTAAAATATCTCATCAAAATCCGTTGCGGTGTTTTAAAGATTTAAGCGTACAAAGGGACATAGGGACAGAAAAATTGACTTTATTTTATACTATGTAGTGATTATACGCATCGTATTAAATAGTTATTTGTTATACAAGAGTGCAAAGTTGTATTATTACACACAATATTATTACAATGGTTACTTATGGAATTTTAGGATTTATGTGTTAAAATCATCATATTATATAAAGTTTTGTAGTTTACACTAAATTCTCAAACAAATTATTTAATTATCATTAATGTGGAACGACTTCCATGAGCATGTTACGTTTTGTTGTCTGTTAAACGAATGCTACTTTGCGCTACGCTCCAAGGTCGTTACTTTGCACAAGTGAATAATATGCGTTTTTACCCGTTCGTAAGGATAAACGAGCGCTTTACGAGCTAGTGAGGGGAAAAATGTAGTTACTTGGCGCGAGTGATGAAGTCGCAGAGGCGGCACTGGAACATCATCTTGTGGTAGTCGAGGTGTCGGTGCCGCAGGTATTGTGTGCGGAAGAAAATGTGGCACACGTCGCACTCGAACGGACCGATGCTCTAGAAAAATAGTAGATTGTGTCACAAGGGATCAAAATGGTATATTTCCGGCGTGGATGTGTATTGAATCCTGAATGGAGCGACGTATTCCACAATTGAAAGTGGAATCCTGAGCGGAATGAAGGATTCAAGCGTTATTTAAAGTTAATCGTCATGATTTTAACAATAATAATAAAAAAGAAAATTAACAATTTAGTGACAATCACAAAGCACCTATTCTTATTAAATAGAAGACAAGATGACTGGCAAGTCAAATCAGCATCTTTTTTCGAACTGTCAAAACGATCACCACTATGGAATTTTATATGAAATACTCAAAAGTGACGTCACGTTTGAGTACTGCCAAATGATCTACTCTTTTAAGTTCTTTTCAATTTATTAAATAGAAGTTCTGTACAAAAATTACTGCAATCTACGTCTTATTAATAATTTCTTCGTGTATTATGTCGTGCATGTTAAATAATTTATTTTAACTACCGTCATCATCCCTATTGTTTGGCCGGGATTCTCCATGTATAAGGCGGAATAAACCAGCCTATTTTGATACAGACCTCTTTGATTGAACGTCCCTGTAGGACCCTAACAATGTATGGCATCAAAAGATAAGATTCAGGGGTCCTACCGCGAAAAACGAAATCCGCAAATTTCGAGGATTTGTCTCTCTCACTCTGATGACGCCTTCGTTGGAGTGACAAAGAAAAATCCTCGAAAGTTACGAATTTCGACGCGATAGGCCATCTGGCTTATTTATTTTATTCGGATAACCAATAGCTACAATTACTAAGACTAGGTTTTACAAATAAATTATATAACAAGCCAATTAAAGGTTTCCACAGATATGGTACATAGATAAACACAGCAGATAAAGCGTAAAAGCAAATAAACATACAAACTTAACTTACCGGATCATGTTTCGCCATATGATTTTTAAACGGCTGCTCAAACTCGAACCCCCGTCCGCACTGCTCGCACTTATAATCTAAATTCAAATAATTACTGCTCTGTTTCCTTTCCTCTATCTCTTGTAATTGCTCTTCTATTGTCAATATCTTCAATTTACAATCGTTCTTCGCTTCGAATTCCGCATGGTCGAAGTTTGGTAGGAAATTATTCTCCGCTCTTCTCAATTGTAGCTGCCATTTTGTCAACGGTTTAGCATTCCGTTTCTTCCCAGCTACAAAACGAATAATATTCGATATCCGTTTCGTTTCAGCCTTATCCTCCTTTTTGGTCTTTCTTTTAGTCTTTTCTAACTTCTTTATAGCAATTTGTCCTTGATTTGTACCATCGATTTCTACAACTAACTGTTTTGTTTTTAAATTCGTATTTAGGTTATCATCTTCGATATTATTGGAGTTTATTAACGGATCTATAGGTTCTTCTTTAATATCAATATCAGGGTCCGGTTCATGTAATTCTCTGTCATCAAAATCTTCGGAAATGTCTTCGGAGTTTGTGTTTTCAATCGAACTGAAAGTATAAACTTTAAGTTGGACCAAGTTGAGGTCTAAGTTGTGATGATGTCTGTCTATGGAGAGTATATCATCTGTAGATAGCTGTAACAGAATAAGTATATTATAATAATTATTCATGAAATAAAACTTTATTTCATGAATAATTATCGCGGTAAACAAAAATATTATACACTCAATACATCGGAATTTAATATCAAAAATTCTAAGTAATTAATTGAATCAGGCGTTACTTTGCGGAAGTCCATATTCAAGGATGAACAATATTGCTTTGCTCTGGTGCCGGACACCAGACCGACAACATCGTCAACTCCTGATGATGCCTCGTAGAGAGGCGAAACACGTGTCGAGTATAGTGTTATTGGTGGTGGCTTGTTATAGTTATTTGCGTATTTATTTTTGCGGCGGGAGGGTGGGAAAATTAATTGCATGCAAAAAATACGCAAGTAATTATAGCGGGTTACACTAATTAGCTACACATTTTGTATCGCGGAAGAGCAAAGCAATATTGTTCATCCTTGAAAAATTCTAAATCGTTTATGGGTCACAAATTCACAATCATGATGTGTAGGTACACGTAGATAAATTGGAGTTGCGATCTCCTAAGTACATACTTTGTGATAGTGTTATTAAAATGATCTTTTTAGTACAGCTGGTGTACTTTTTAGGCTCTAGTGCGAGAAGTGGCTCATTTTACGTCAGGTCCAAAACTTCGGAGGGCCATCTGTACTAAAAAACGTCGTACGAGACACGTGCAAAAACGAAATTCGTAACTCGTGTCGATTTAAAACACTCCCTATCGGTAGTGTTTTAAAACATCGCCACTCGTTTCGAATTTCCTGTTTTTCGCACTTGTGTCGTAATGTACTATTATAAAATAAGTTAACTTCATAAGATAAGGAAGTCTAAAGTCAAAGTCAAAGTCAAAATCATTTATTCAAAATAAATCCATAAAGAATACTTTTTGAACGTCATAGTATAGGTACATCATTCATTTTGTTACATTAAAATTATTACATAAATTCATTAATTACATATTCCCCATTGACATATTTATAATTTCAATTTTAATTTCAATATAATAATAATAAATAAATTACCCAGTCAACTTAAAATAGAATTATTTTGACCATACATCGCTGTCCGTTAAATAATCGTCCAACCTATAATACGCCTTCTTTGTTAATGTCTGTTTTACCAGCGCTTTAAATTTATTTTCATACAAGTTTAAAATAGGATCTGGTATTTTATTATAATAACTTTACTTTACTTAGTCTAGTCCTTGCTGCTAACAACTTAAATTTATTTCTGGTATTTATCTCATGAACATCACATCCTCTAGAAAATAGCGCTTGATTCTTTCTTACATACATAATGTTATATAATGTCTACTGCAAGGAACAGGGTTATGTTTTCAAAATGTTCAAATCGGCTGTTTCAAAATTATGTAAAAGTAGCACATAGCCCTTATTGATTATCATAATACTTATGCATCTATTTTGACCTATATAGTGTACATATGTCACCTAAAACAGTTTTTCCTTTATAATTGTGTCTGTTTCTGTATCGGTATTTTATGTTCACTGTATCTCGTTTAAGGAAGCATATGTACCTACAAATTTTAAACCTAACTTCATTGTATACTTTCCCTCAGGACCGGATTTAAGGGGGGGCAACCGGGGCTCAAGCCCCGGGGCCTCCACAAAAGAGGGGCCCCCACAATATAGATTCGGAAAAAAAAATTAAATTCCAACTAATAACATTTTTTTTTAGAATGTTGAAAGTGATCTACTCCAGGAACTAGATTTCAGTTAAATTATCAACGATTTTTCGGCGAAAAAAGCTCGGAAGATTCCGTTCGTGAACGCTAAAATTTAATTTCAGATAATTCTCGTTTCCGATTATATTTATATGTTTGATTTAAATAATAAAATATTGTATGCTTGTTTCTACAAAAAAATATTTAATGAAAAACTTGACTGAAAAAAATTGTCTATTTTATTTGGAAAATGGGGGCCACGGGGGCTCCACTCCTTTGTTGCCCCGAAGCCTCTCAACCCCTAAATCCGGCCCTGCTTTCCCTGTATGTTTCTGTGTTGTCTCCTTAACACGTTCGCCTCCGGTACTGTTTCGCTAAGTGCTTATACTATACCGATCGAAATTATCTGTTAGAAATCTGTTAGGTATTCGACGGGAGCGACAAGTGATACACTAGGCAGCCATTTATGAACTACTTTATTTCCCAGAATGACGGTGGGCGCAGCCACCGTTTGCATGCACTTACAACTACCCTTTTCCATACACAACATCCCTCCCCAATAAGATCAAATCACTTAGAGTAAATAAACAATCAAAAGAAAGGCTTATAATTAATTTTAGGGCGATCCCTCTTTTGTCTGGCTGTCGCGTCTGAACTTTGTATGATACAAGGTTCTAGTTCAGGCGGCCGCGACGAGGACATCGATGCCGCCGCGTGACCCGCGGGCGGCGGGCTGGCCGTACGCGGGGAGGCCGGCGCGGCAGGCGCGGCCGGCGCTGGCGGCGCCGTCGGCTGAGGCGGCGCAACCAGTGGCGGATTGACCGTATCGCCTGTATTCGGGATCTCCTCTCCCCCCAGCTCCGTTCCAGTATCTATCCTTTTTGGCAAGTAAAATAAAGGAGGCGATTCTGCTTCCGAAAGCGGAGACGGTTGAAGAACTTGTTTCGTATTGGCAATAGGTACTGGAATAGCTTTATTTTTTAAAACTTGATTGAAGTGTCTTTTCACTGTTTGCTGTGTTAAATCGTCCCGTATTAAATACAATAAGGCGCCGATTCGTTTAATGATGCAACCGTTTCGCCAGCAGAACTTATTTTTATTTGTGTATGATTTGTACAAAACTGCATCGTTAGGCACAAAACGTGTTCTACTGCTGCCTCCGTAGTAATTACGCTGCGAGCACTGTTTATTTTCCATCTTTGAGGCGAGTTCGGTGGACGAGGGCGATGACTGTGGCTTTAGTAAATCCAGTCTAGACCTTAACTGCCTTCCGAAAACCAGACTTGCTGGAGATTGCCCCGTGGTGCTGTGACGCGAATTGCGGTAATCAAAGAGATATTTTAGCAATCTATTGTTTACTTCTGTAAAAATACTTGAGGACATTAAAGCGCTTTTAATACCCTTTTTAATGATTTTAGTATATGATTCGGCCTGACCATTACTGGCCGGATGATAAACCGGCGAAGTTATGTGCGTAATGCCATTAGTGGCACAAAACGATTTGAACTGCATCGCTACAAATGATGTGCCATTGTCACTAACTATTATTTGAGGTACGCCGAACCGCGACATGAAATCATACATTTTTTCAATAACTTTTAATGACGATATATTGTTTTTCATGTCGTAGCATTCGACCCACTTGCTATAAGCATCGACAATAACTAAATAAGTGAGACCATTTACTGGACCTATGAAATCAATATGTACTCTCATAAAAGGATGCGTCGGAAACTTCCAGGGTGCCATGGGTACGCGCGGCGGCGAGGGCCGCAGCTGCGCGCACACCGCGCACGCCCCGATCAGCTGTTCGATCACAGAGGTCTATACCGGGGAACCAAAAACGCGCGCGCGCTTCTGCCTTAGTTTTTACGATGCCTAAGTGTGAATTATGTAATTCGTTTATTATATGACTTTGTAATGACTGTGGAATTACAAGTTTATGTCCACGCATCACACAACCGTTATCAAATGATAACTGATACCTACACTGGTGGAAAGGTTTCAATGCTAGATCGGTTTGATTTGCGTGGCCACCCATTCAATACGTATTGAATAACTTTATTCAAAGTCTTATCATTTTTAGTTTCCTGACACAATTTGTCTAACGTAACTGCAAACAGCTACCCTCTAATACAAAATTTATATATGTCGCGTGGTCGACAACGGCCTTACCGCCGACAACTGCACAATCTGGCAACGACGCCCTAGATAAAAAATCCGCACTGTTATTTGAGCTACGAACGTATTCGATTGTATAATTGTATGCCGATAGGAAAATCGCATATCGTTGCAACCTGTTTGCCGTTATTTCAGGTATGCCCCGCTGCGGTCCGAAAATCGTAAGCAGTGGCTTGTGATCGGTGCGCAGTATAAAAGGCACTGAACGTGCGTATAAATACTGATGGTATTTTTTTACCCCAAACACAATAGCAGTTGCTTCCTTTTGCACCTGAGCGTAATTTTTTTCCGCTGAGTTGAGTGTTCGCGAAGCAAACGAAATAGGACGCTCTGAACCATCCTCCTGCAATTGCGACAAAATCGCACCTAACCCCCTGAGGAGAAGCGTCCACTGTAAGAATGAGAGGGGCATTTGGATTATAGTGCGCTAATACTTGTTCTGAGCCCAGGCTCTGTTTTATTGTATTAAAAGCCGCGTTGTGCTCATCAGTCCAAAGCCATTTCGCATCTTTTTTTAAAAGTTCATACAATGGGGTCAATATAGAGGACGCATGAGGAACAAACCCCCCGATAATAATTAGCTAAACCGAGGAAAGATTGAAGTTGGCTTACATTTGTTGGCACGGGTGCCTCGAGGATAGCTTTAACCTTTGACCTTGATTTGCTAATACCGTGTTTGTTTATCACATGGCCCAGATACACAATTTCGTCTTGAAAAAATTCACATTTTTCCTTCTGAAGCGTAAGTCCGGCGTCCTTGAAACGCCGCAATACCTCCCTGAGTCTCATTTCGTGCTCTTGTTTATCTCGACCTGTTATGAGTACATCGTCGAGAAAACATAATACACCGTCTATGTTAGCAAGTATGCTATTCAAAGCGCGTTGAAATATTGCAGGCGCACTGGACAGCCCAAAAATTAAACGGTTATATTTAAATAGTCCACGACTTGTATTTATACACGTAACGCATTCGGGGTCCTCTATAGGGAATTGATTGTATGCCATAGACATGTCTAATTTAGTAAATTGCACCCCACCATGAAGTTTAGAAAAAAGTTCGTCTATAGTAGGTAATGGATATGTTTCAATCAACAATTGTTTATTAATGGTTTGCGAATAGTCGGCGCATATTCTAACTGATCCGTCTCGTTTCAAAACAGGCACAATCGGGGACGCGTAATCAGAGTGATCTATTTGTTCGAGAATACCTAACTGCACTAACCGGGTTATCTCCGCATTCACTTTTTCCTTAAGGGCGAACGCCACCGGTCGAGGTTTGAAAAACACCGGTTAGCGTTATCTTTCAGCGGTAATTTAATTTTATATTTATTAAAACACCCTAATTTGTCAGTAAAAATTCCCGAGTAATCTGACATGATTTTTTTCACAATATCAGACTCCGATTGATCGCAAAACATAATCTGTGAGATTCCCAAGTTGAATGCCGACATGAAATCTCTGCCCAAGAGGGGGCACCTACCATTTTCGATAACTTGAACATCTAAAATTTCTGTGCGATTCCTAAACGTTACTGGCAATGTAACGATGCCTAAACTTGTCATAGGACCGCCTGTGTACCCTACTAGATTTTTGTGATTACGCAACAATGGTACATCTTTGAAATACGATTTATATGTCAAATATGGAATAGCCGTAACGGCCGAACCACTGTCAATCTGGAACCGTAATTTTATTCCATTGATAATCACAACTTCGGTCATCGGCGCACCGTTAACGGAACGAATGTTAAATAGCTCACCGTCATCGTCCTCGCTCACCTCGCCAGAATCCATAAAATTAAAACTTTTGCACATTCTACGAAGATGTCCTTTCTTCTTGCACTTTTGACATTTATATGATGCGAATTTGCACTTATTAGATTGGTGATTAGCAGAACCACACACTTGG
The DNA here is from genome assembly GCA_025490895.1 of Thaumatotibia leucotreta. NCBI lineage: Eukaryota > Metazoa > Arthropoda > Insecta > Lepidoptera > Tortricidae > Thaumatotibia > Thaumatotibia leucotreta. The sequence goes on along the minus strand of JALPQI010023950.1, from coordinate 642 downwards.
CACTTAGCACGATCGGGTCCAGAATTATTTGTTATCTTAAATAAATGATCAGAGCCGCCGGTAGGTGGAGCTCCTGGTACAGCGGTCGTGCTGGCGGTGGCGCTGCGAGCGCACCGCACGCTCTCGGCCAAATCAATCGCCTTCGCTAGAGTGAGTTCCTTGACGTCCTGTGAGAATAGCTTCTCCCGCTCTCGACCTGGCGTCATACCCATGACGAACTTGTCCAGCAGTGTATCTTGGATGTGTTGAAAATTACAATGCGCTGCAAGCCCTCTCAGGCGCGCAGCCCACTGAGCATGCGTCTCGTTCGTTTGCTGCGACGCCGAATAAAAATGAAACCGTTCAGCAAACACACAGCGCTTTGGCGTGAAATGATCATCAAGGATCTTGACCACGTCATCGAAGCTCTTTTCCTCTAACACATCCGGCAAAACGAGATTACTCGCTAGTTGATACGAACTCTCACTAAATGCACTCAATAATATCGCCCGTCGCTTTATACCCGCTTTATCCGTTTCTACACTGATATTGTTTGCGAGGAACCATTGTTGTAATCTGTTTTTGTAGACCGTCCAATCTTGCTGTTGGTGATCAAAATTAGCGAATAAACCAACTGTATTACTAGCGGACAACATAATTTCT
>JALPQI010023949.1:0-18420 GCA_025490895.1 Thaumatotibia leucotreta | reverse complement strand
TTACCATTTTTCATACACTGTGTATGGGCGTGGATGCAACAAAGGAAGAAATCCGGAAAAAGTATGGAAATATTGGACCACTTTTTTTCCTTCTGGAATCAAAGAGCAGAAATAACCAAAAATTTACCCATAAATATAAAAAAATAATAAGGACAAAATAAAAAGAAATGATAATTCACATTTTTATTTTGATGTTGTTTTTTTTTTAATTTTCCGAATTAGGACTTTTTTTAATTTTTTCTACTCAGAATCACGAGCTTTTTCGATCGTGATAGAAATAAAAAGGTCTCAAAAAAAAAATTCCATTGAGTTACAATTTTTCATACACTTTCTTCAACCGTAACTCAGTGGACGACAAAAAAAATGTATGGAATCGGGACACTTTTTTCTGCTAATGAGGAGTTGAGGATTGAAAGAGCTCGCGATGAGTAGAAAAAATATATAAAAAAAATCCAAATTTGGAAGATTTGAAAAACCTACAACTAAATAAATATCCGCCCTTAAAACGTGTATACAGAATTTATAGCATTTGAAGTAGTTTTCGCCAGTATTGCCTAAAAGATCTCAATATCAAAATCGGAAAAACGATGTCAATTCTTAATTTTCAGTACTTAACTGTTCGATTAAAAAAAAATTCCGATTCGCGAAGATATCGAGTTAAACACAAAAAAAACACATCAATTGAAGACTTTTTTTGACGTCGGTTAAAAAATTCGTTTTAAGTAAGCCACAAAACGTGCCTAAGAAACTAAAGATAGATACCATTTACTTCAACCTAATTTACATCTCAAACAATTTACATTAAGCTAAACAACATAATTAAAGCCCAAACCACGGGGGCAGTTTCAAAGTCTAATTTTCAAGCAATAAAAATAAATTACTTACAAATCTTGTTATGTCTTTGTCTTATTTAAGTTATAATCTTAAAAGAATATAAATAATCTTATAACGTCTTAATGCTTTATTCGTAATTGTGTATTTAAAGTGGATTATATTAATTTTCATCGTTTGATATTCACAAGTGCTTTACGGTGAAGGAAAATGTCGAGCGGAAACCTCCTATTTCATAATAATTACAAGTGTGACAATTGTAAAACATCACTATTACTGACGTCACCGGCCTCCGTAAGCTACGGCTACCGCTTACTATCGGACGATCCATGTGCTTGTTTGCCACCAACAAAGTTTATATTACTAACAACGTTATTATATCGTTAATAAACTACTTTTATTTTCCGAAACCCGTGACAATTGTCGCAAGGTTTAGTACCTACAATATTCAATTTCATTAAATCTTGACATGAGGTTCGGCTTATGTCGGAATTTCGCTACAATTGTCGTGTTTTCTGTGACAATTGTTTTGCAAAAAAGTAGTTATTTACTGCTGATTTATTAAAGTTCCTGGACCACATTTTATGTTGGGGGCAAACAAACGCACGGGCCCTCCGACGGTTAGCGGTAACTGTAGCCTATAGACGCCCTAGATTAGAGAAGTAAATTTACAATTGTACCACTTGTCAACGTGGTGAAATTGGCCTGAATACACCTGCAAAGAAAATCAAGGGTGTATGAACTGGAGCAGCGTTAGGACCACGGAAAATAGGCACGTTGGGTGTCGAGTTGCTGAAAAAAATGGCCAGAATACAACAACAACAACAACAACAACAACATTCATTTTCATGAAAATGTGCCAATAGAAAATGAAAAAAAAAATATGGCTGACTTTCAATAGCATACTTTGACACATCGTGAAACACGTTCGAAGATTTGAGTTATTTTACGTGAATATCGTACTATAAGTACTCTGTTTGGTTTGGTGTTTAAAAAAAGGTAAACAATCTTGCAGTATCTTTTTTATTGAAAAATGCATATAAAAAATCCAAACTAGGTACTTAATTAATCAAAAACAATGTAAATCACTGTATTTCCTTGTTATATTATGTATATTTGCTCAAAATTATTTTCTACTCTTAGTTTTCAATAAAAAGATACTGCTAGATTGTTTACCTTTTTTTAAACACCAAACCAAACAGAGTATTATCAATAATTTTGACTTAAAACTTATGTGAACTCAAGGTTTAAGGTTTTAAGTTCGTAATCAAACCAAGATTCTGTTCTAAAAGTGCGTGATCACTACATAGTATAAAATAAAATCACTTTTTCTGTCACTATGTCCCTTTGTACGCTTAAATCTTTAAAACTACGAAACGGATTTTGATGAGTTTTTTTAATAGGTAGAGTAATACATGAGGAAGGTTTTTTTGTAGGTATAGTACCCGTGCGGAGCCGGGGCGGGTCGCTAGTTATGGAATAATACAAGTTTTTAGGTTAGTTTACGTTTTTTTAGAGTTACTGACGAATGGTATAATGGCAGCTGTACTAGTGCCATAAACATTAGGGTAACGGGTCGTAATATTTATTGCATATGATTGCAGGCGGCGACTGGTACCGAGTGTGGCCATCTTACATGGCTTAGCATGATCTACGATTGTTGCAAGAATAAAATAATAAAAAAATATTCTGGGACATCTTAAAGGTGCGTTTAAACCAAAAGAGAACCGCTGTTCTAGGGCCCGTTCTAAGAAATCAACCAATCCCGTTTTGTGTACCGATCTAATTTCGTAGAGTGGGAGGTTAGAACAGCGAATGCTCTTTTAGTTTAACCTCACCTTAAGGTGCACAGACCAAGCGAACATTCGCTATTCTAACCTCCCACTCTACGAAATTCGATCGTTACACAAAACATGATTGGTTGATTTCGTAGAGCGGGGGATAGAACAGCGAATGCTCTTTTGGTCTGAATGCACCTTTACACAAAACGACTTAGTCCCACGGTAAACTCAATTAATGCTTGTGATGTGATTATCAAGCAACGATATATAATAGATAGGTAGACATTTAAATACATAGACAGCTACGACCAAGGAGCAAATATTTGTGAAATACGCAATTAACGCCCTCGCCGGGATTCGAACCCGGAACCTCCGGCTTCGTAAGCAGGGTCATTACCAACTATAATATATATATAATGGTTTAGGTCAGCCTCCGTAGCCTATAGGCTACGATGATGTGTCTTTTTTAATCCCGGCCACGTGCAAGCCGGACTTAAAAATTAATATCAATTTTAACGATTTTAATTTAAGAAAATGACAAAAAAGTACCAGAAAAATATTCAACTAAAAAAACAGATTTTAAAATCCTTCAAAAAAATCTTTCGCTACAATTCGTTACTGGTCATGTATAAAAAATTTAAAAAATCCTCCGATTGTCTCAAAATATTTTTTACTTCTTTTGACATCAAAAATGCATTGCTAAAGTCTGTCGGTATACTCATTCCCACCCTGTATAAGGCTCATTTTTAAACTGTCAAATGTTCAATCTTAGAAATCGGCAACTATAGTTTGAAATGCCTTATAATCTGATTTATAAAGTAACTTTGACATGATTCCTGTGTGGTCTGGGTAGTTCTATGCGATTATTCAGTTGCAACAATCAAGTCATTACCATTCCCAAATTATTGACGAACTGCGTATAAATAGTGGAGTCATTTTCGATTATCTTGTAGCAGACGCACGTTTGTCTGCTATTCTGGCATAATAGTCTCGTTTGCTTTTACAAAACGGTAAATAAAGTGGTGATGGTAATTAACAAAAAAAACGCGTAACAAAATCGCACAGAAACACCGGTCTACGGTTCCGTATACTATTTTAGGAAACTAGGGATACAACATTGGCTGTATTTTTCGTTTCGTGCTAGCACTGCGATTCCTGAAATCCACCTCGTCACGCGAGGTAGAAAATATGGCCGCCATTGACATACGTTTGTTTTACGTGAATTCGTGACCGTAAATGCTGAAAACAGAATAGCGATACAAGATAATAATATATCCAAATAGGCACTGGTCTCACCGTGAGCTACTAAGCTATAAACTATCGGCTGTAAAAACGAACAAAAGATACGCACTCGCGTTGAAAAAGAGACACGGCGAGACTCGCCCGCCGTAGTAAACATGGAACCCTTATAGTTTCGCCATTTCCGTCTGTCCGTCTGTCCATCTGCATAGCTCAGTGGCCATTAGTACTAGAAACCTGCAACAGGTACACATGTTAATCTTGTCAGCCTCCGTAGCCTAGTTGGTACTTCCTCATGGGTACATTGTATACGCGTATCTTAAAATTGAATAAGATCATCCACGATTTCTTTACTTGTAGCCAATTGGCTCGCGCATTTGTAATTATTAAGCATCATTTTGTCCAAACCTTTAATACAGCCTTTAGATACCATGTGTCAATTTCTAAACCAGCACATCAACCAGACACCGATCCTCAAACATAACTCGACCCTCATAGGAACACAAGCAGCATGCCAGCGGAGCTCAAACTTCACGACTGACAGAGGCTCGAAAAGTAATTTAGTTCGCGCCAACCGCCGACACGTTGATTGGTTGGTTTATTGATCAGTGTTGATACGTTGACAGTCCGTCAGTCACGGCTTAACTCGTTTACTAACTTTAGATACGAGATATTCAGTTAGCACAGGGTTTTGCGGTATTGATATGAGAACGTTAGTGTTGAATTGAGTTTTTCACGTTCGAATATGTGTTATCCTGCAACAATCTATGATGTCACTCATGTCACTGACATAGCTACATAGCACTACGGATTAGTAAGCTGAAGTAGCAATGGACAGGTCACATTACACGCAAAAGCGCTCGAGAAGAGACCCTGGTTTAAAAAAAATGGCCCTGATGCTATTCTGACTCTTTTTATTTTATTAAACACTAGAGTAAATTGCTAGTAACTGGCCACCCTTCAGTAACTGGCCACTTTTTATTAAAAGGAACTCTATGTACTTAATTATAATTCAGTTTGGAAGAGGGAGAAAATTGACATTGACATGACACATCGTTATAGAGTTAATTTTCATATAAGGTGTCCAGTTACTGGAGAGTGGCCAGTTACTAGCAAATTACTCTATCTAATGCTTTCTCTTTTACGTTTTTTGAAGGCCGAATTATTTATTATTTTGGAACCTATTTAGATTCATATTCTAATGTAAGGCCAGCGTGCAAATCTGTCTTAGAAGCCCAATTTAGCTACAAAGACCTAAACTAATAAGGGTCCATCCCCATATACATAAGACCTAAGATCCAGACTTCGAACACTCAACCTAACCTAACCACATTACTGTCATTCAGTCTGGCCACACGTCTGGTAACTCAATCAAAGGTTCCATTCGGGCCTCGGTGCCTTCTGTGGAGGACTTTGTCGCGTTAAACCCAACCCCTTTCAAACATTCTTTGAAGATTTCTATTAGTTTTGGTTCGAAGTTTTAGTTTGAGAGCATCGTACTTGTAGACAAGGATATTTTTAGTGGTAAGTATATTTTAAACTTTGAAGACTTGAATCTTGTTTCGAAATAGATGTAAATAGCTGTTTATTAGGTTTTATTTAAGCTATAAAATTAAAGGGATAACTGAGAAAATTGAAAAAGTATTTGCGATATTGTCAACCAAGTTCTATACATATAGGCACTGCGAACTCCCATGTAAATAAAAGAGACACGGCGATACTCACCCAGCTATCAGCTATCACCGCCGGGCGAGTATCGCCGTGACTCTTTTTTTACACGACAGTGCGTATCTTTTGTTCGTGTTTATAGCCCATAGTTCATTCATAGTTTAGTAGCTTGCGGTGAGACTAGTGCCACATTCACAAGAAAACGCTAATAAATAAATTATAAATATGTATGTTACACATACTCTAAGCTCATCTTGTAAATCTAGGGATAGTGCGACGAAGTAAAGGTGTAAAAAAATTAAAGACATAACTAGACAAGACCTGTTACTACTGTAATTTAGTAGTTACTGTAGTTTAGTTGTTTCTCAAACTTGCATTGAAATGTTGTCATTGACCACAGAATTAACCCCCTAAAGTTGGTCGATGAATAAAAAATCAACCTGTCTTAAAATATGATTGCAGTATACAGTGTGTGACCTTTAACCCGAAAAAATTAAATGAGTGACTCCTTAGACTATCGGCAATAATCCTGTAAAGGTCCCAGTGTTTCAAAGTGGTTAAGTTCGGAGATATTGTCATTCAAAGCTTTAGTACTGGATCTTGGCAGTACGATGTCGTAGCTTGCCAGTCGCAAGACATCTTGATAGTATAGGTACCAGGTTCGAAGTCATAACAATAATTTTGTGATTTAAAAATGATAAGTTATTGATAACTTTTAATTCAAGTAAATGAACCCATAATAATGAAAAATACATGAACAAAGAATTACAAAAAAAAGTTTTTTTTATAACAATATGTGGAAATGATTGTTGATCAGCTTATTCATGCACCGTTTAAATTTTCGCCCCGGTTGTAGGCCACATACTGTAGAATCCAAATTCTTAATCCCAAATTCAGATCCCCAAATCACCATTATGTCTACTTGTCTACAATTGGAATAGCACTGATTACTGTAATTACTGAAAGAGTCGAAGAGGGATGGAGCAAGTGAGTAAACAAGATGGCGCTCCTTTCACCCAAACCACTATTACTGTTGGCGGGCACAAGTTATAAGCGATTTATTTATTTACCCCCTTATTCATAAACGTCTACTAACTTAACAAGCCGCTTATAATTGTTTGTCCCTTTCGGTCTTAATGATGTGTCCATAAGAGCAAAAGGGACAAACAATTATTAGCAGCTTGTTAAGCTAGCAGACGTTTATGAATAAGACGGTTAAACTTTATTTCACAGTAAAACTTAACGTACAAAAGGTGAACTTGAAGCCATGAAGCATTCTCTACCCGTCAACTTTAAGGCAAAGCAGAAAGATTGTGTGCTACATCTAATATTAACAAAAACATATAATATATGTACCTACACAAATATGTACGACGAATAAAGCACGTAGGCATTTCTTAGATGTAAATTTACTTAGATATTTTATGTTAAAGAATGAGGAGTATTGTTTGATTTAACTGTATGTTGATTTGAACTTTAATAAAAAAGTACATTGTGTTAAGGGCGGTAAGTTAGAAATTGTGAACAAGTGTTAAAGTAAACCTGTCCGTACCGAACTCATACACAATTTCCTTTTACTTCCGCTACATCTTGTGCTTTATCCCACAGCAAGTCGTAAATATATTACGGAGCCGACATTACTATTCGCGTCACAGCCGCCCGGCATTAGTATGTTTTCAGCCACCGATGAGTTGTATTGCCAAATAACCACCACTTGGGGCACTTTGTATGTTCAAAAGACATACTTATATAACCCAGAGTAGATATTTACTCCTTTGCAATTGTAATACAATATGAATAAAACATAATTTCATACATTTGCCGGAATATGTTTGGAACAAAGACAGCGTTCACTTTTCCATCGAAGGACATTTTGAGTTAAGGAGATTGCCGTTTGGGTTTAAGATTTATTATATCCTCCTGAGTCCCTGAGTCCGTTATAAAGGCCAAAATCATGCCATGTGTAAAAGCCGAGCGCTAAAAAAATTAAGTTATCAATAAAGTCCCAGAGTCCGTTATAACGGCCAAAATCATGATATGTGCAAAGACCGAGCGCTAAAAACTAAAGTTGTCCGTAAACGCCGATTGACCATTATAAAGGCCTTAATGTTTCGCGCTTAAAATCAGGCGATATTGGCATGATTTTGAGATTCAATGGCTGTCATCCAATCAGAAATATCCCTATCTCTATTTAGCAATGGCTATTGCCCAGTAAACAAGAATATTCCATTAAGTGCGACGTCAAAAGTCCGGCAAGATGTCACGCACGTCACGCAGATGGAGATGAGTTCAATCTTATTTTTTCGCTTAAACCTGTTTGTTTTTCTCTGCTTTTTTATGTATTCAATGAGTATTTTACAAGTTTATTATAATGTAATTACTAGTTTTATTGTAAATATGATGTTTGAAGTACAATTACGTGTTAAATTAATTGGACCTTTGTAAAGCCCTCTCGGACTTTGTTCATAGCATCATTAAGTCCTCACACTTGTTTAAAACGAGTTTTTCTTGAAACACGTAGATTAAAATTTCTTAAGTAGATATATAATGTTAGATAAGGTTTATTACAATTGTTGTTAAAATACTTCAGTAAGTTACTTTTTGAGGATTCTATTGTGATGTGAGAAGAAGACTGATTTAACTACAACAGTTTTGTATTGAATTTGATTTTAAAAGAAAGATTTTAATGTTTTAATAACAGAATGGTTCTACATTTTTTATTATTTTTAAAAATTATTTCATTTTGACAATTCCTTATATTTTATTTTATTTTTCAAAGAAACACCAGATTTCATACAAAATGAGTCGTATTCGCCACATTTATCATAAAATCTTAGTCACATAAAAGCCGAGAGGCCTTTATAACGCCCAAATAATTTGTGAAATAAATCATGCTTAAAGTATACCTCTTAGAGTATATAACCAACTTTGTTCCAACAAAAATCTGACAAACTCATTTTAAACCTTAAAATAAGCGGCAGAAAGTTCAGGACTCAACACTGATGGTGTTATAAAGGACTCTCGGCTTTTATGCGAGCGTACTCGATTTTTACCCAGGACTTTACGCTGATAGTGTTATAAAGGACTCTCGGTTTTTATGCGAGTGTACTCATTTTTTATCCAGGACTCAGGAGGATATAATTTAAGTATTGCAAGTTGAATAAAATTTAAATAAACATTACATTAAGTTACTGAAAATCGTTACACATATTACGAAGATTTTGATTGCTAATGTACAAGAAGGAAACTTCTTAAGTATTTATCTACGTCGATAAAACGAAGCAATCCACCTGCCGGATAAAACAGCGAGTGGTTTTCCTTGTTTTGTTACGTTGTTGTTAGTAACCGGATGTTACGGATATCCGGGTGGCTTCCGATTGGTGTATATGGGCTGATAAGGTTTTTAAATGGGTCGAGCGAAGATCCTGTTTCATCCCTGGCGATGGGTATGTTTCAAATAATTCTCATAAAATTTTGTGCTTAATTTAGAATTAATGACATTGTAATTTTAAAAGCGATGCCCCAAAGAGATGTTTTTAAAATAGGAAATATTATTTTCTTCGGTTACCGCGAGGATTACACATGAAATAAAACTATGAAAATGGATAAAAGTAAGTGTAAAGTGTTCGAAAAGTCGGGATGAAGTTAAAAATTAATATACGCGAGTTTATCCGATTTCATAGGGATTGTTCTCATGCAATGTACTCGTATTGATCGTCGGAGATTTATTGCCAAGACTTAGGATCGTCACTTGATGAAATATAGTTACCAGGATGGAACTCAAAACGTCAAATCACGAGATCGTCGATTGACAAGAACATAACGGATTCTCCATAACCAAAATCCATTGTCTGCAAGAACATATTCTCAGTGTTATGTTTGAAATAGTTTTATTTTAAAGTGTTATATAAGCCCACTATTCATGATTTTTAGGGTTCCGTAGTCAATTAGGAACCCCTATACATTCTTTTTTTTATGTGTCGTAGGTAGAGCTGGTGGTTTCCATCAGGTGGACTGAGCTCTCAGCCCACCTGATGGAGAGCGTGAACTGAGGACATGGACATGGTGACCAAAAATGGCCTATACGCTGCCTACCCTGAGGACTTCGCCATGTCTGACTGTGTATGTGTCTGTCTGTGTGTGTATGTGTGTACCAATTTACAATTTTTTAGTACTAACGGCCACTGACCTATGCTAATGAAAGACAGACGGACAGACGGACAATACGGACATGGCTAAACTATAACGGTTCCTACGGAACCCTAAAAAGGGGATCCGAAGTTGAGTATAGAAACGATATGACTAATTGCTTTATCGATTTTCTGTTTGGTTTGTCTAGCGATAGATAGCTATACTTGTTTTACAACGGATATCATGGATATCCGGGTAGTTTCCGGATGCACGTGAATTAAGGAGTTTTTTTTCCGTTAGTCCGTTTTTGACCTTTTTTTTCGTGTCGACGCAGTGAATTCAGTTATTAAACTTTTGAAAATCAAGCCTCCGTATCCTAGTTGGTAGTGGCTATAGCTTCAAACATGGAGTCTCCAGATTCGAATCCCGGCGCGGGCATTATTTGTGTATTTATTATAAACCAGAGATCGGATAAATTTGAGTCATTGCTCGCAATAATATGGACATGACTCCAAAGTTGATTAAACGAATAATTTCTTGGAAATTGGATTTCGAAGCTTTGAGGTGACTGATTACAAACAATTTCATAGTTACTGATTTAATGATTAATTATTCAATCAACTTTGGAGTCATGTCCATATTATTGCGAACAATGACGCACATTTGTCCGATCTCTGATTATAACAAATATTTGTTCCTTGGCCATGGTTGTCTATGTATTTAAATATCTATACTATAATGTGTCAGTTATATGATGCTACTCACCATTTAAAGGTCTTCGCACATTATAACGACTCAACAGTGACTCGATTCTATGCCAATTATTAAAATTTAAGCCTTTAAGCCAATTTAAGTTCTAGTTTTAATTAAAAACAATGATATTAAAGTAGTGGACAACGAGTGGTCTACGCGTCCACGTACACTAAAGGTCCACCCCGACACGTTGTCCACGCGGCGACTATGTGTTTGCGACTAATGTATGACGAGGAAACCACTTACATTGTGCACTTGTTCACGCCACGTTGTCCATTAGTAACCATTGGGTGGCTCAACTAATTAACTACTAATCGAAAGTGTACTCTACTCACACTTTGGGGAGTTCTTGTATTGTATATTGTGTCCTTATTTTCCTTTATCTCATCATCATCATTGACCTGCTACATCCATAAAAGATCACTTAAGCAGCAGTGCACAAGCAAATGCAGTGTGCGGCGACTCAACTCTCGCTTAGCAGAGAGGAATCAAACCTTTACTCAGTCTCCCTCCAATAGTCTCTATCGTATGACACATACTTCCAGCTGCTGCAATCAATGCCGAAGGACAATGTCACGCTTCGAACTGTCCTTAAAACTGAGCATTGGTCGACCTACCGATCGTTTGACATATTCGCTGAGTAACTCTACTGCGTTAAATGCGTCTGCGTCTAAATGCAGAGCAAACGAGAGGGCTCCATCCTCTGCACGTGTTCCAGCCAATGCAACCGCATGTGTTTCAAGACGGCCGTAATGCTAGGTAGAAGCAAAGCTAAGCCCCCTCCTATTAACCATCCTCCTACTAGTATTAACTATGCGTATAAACGCATTAGGAGGTAAAGACCCATAATCGCCACGCTGGGCAAGCGGATTGGCGATCGCAATGTGTCCACTATGATGACGCTGCTGCCCATCATCAATATTTTATAAAATAATGGTCAGTGACACATTGACTCTTACGACACCCGCAGGAGTTGGGGTGGTGATAAATGTATTCTGAGCCTAGATTCACACGGAGTATTTATTTCTCGTATACCGTATTCGAGATTTTCTCGAACGTCGTAGTGACAATAGACTTTGTTCACACGCATTCTCGAATACGGTATGTAGGATCCATGTGAACGGTACTACATAAAGTCTATTGTCACTACGACGTTCGAGAAAATCTCGAATACGGTATACGGGAAAAAAATACGGGAAATAATGTGAATCTAGCCTTACTGTCGTCACCACACGGCAAATATTCCTTTGTCTAATTTCATAATAATCAGGAGTACATGCGATCTTATAAAACGGTTAGGCGCCGCACATACTCGGCCGAACAGGTTGTTATGACGTATCGTGTGCGACTATAAATTAATATACATTACCGACGGACCGTCAAAGGCGATGACTGCAGGAATATTAATGACTAATCCGCTATCTAGGGTTAGGCTGTGGTCTTTGAGTAAGCGGTTATATTTCTTATTAAGTTTGACAGATGTGTCACGACCATATTCGAAAGTTAAGGGTTTCCAGGGAGTCCAACATTTTGATACTTATTTGTGAAGTAGTCCCTCCGTTGCGCTTTCTGATCATTTTAAAAATATAGAAAATTAAGTTAAGATAATGTTAACTTTCTGTGACACCTCACAAATCTAAATGAGAATTTCCTATTTACACAAATCGACCTAGTCCCACGGTAAGCTCAATTAAGGCTTATGATGTAATGCCTTTGCCGGGATTCGAACCCGAAACCTTCAGCTTTGTAGACAGGGTCACTACTAACTATGCTACGGAGGCTCCGAAAATTCTCATGACAGTTGCTTTTCAGAACATTCTTTTTAAGATTAGGGATTATTACACGATGTTTTGAAGCATTGTTGATCGCTAATTATTTTAGTTTTGATTTAGACATTGACGTTTGTATCAAATCTTCCATTGCTATAGAAATGGACCATAAGACTTTGCAAAAAATATGTAAAGAACAACCAAAAACATTAAATGAGAACATTTAAAATTTTGGAAACCTATTTACAGTGCATATAGTAGGGTAAATTACTAGTAACTGGCCACTCTCCAGTAACTGGACACCTTATATAAAAATTAACTCTATGTGTTAGAAGTTAGAATTAATTTTAAAATGATATTGTGTCATGTCAATGTCAATCACTCTCCCTCCTCCAAAATGAATTCTGATTATAAGTGCATAGAGTTTATTTTTTTATAAGGTAGCCAGTTACTGGAGGGTGCCAGTTACAAGAAATTACCCTACTTCTAATTCTAAAACAAACGGAGTTTGATAAGTAGGATGAGTTTATTTATTTATTAAAACAAATATTATGTGACATTACAGTTAATACTAATGCGTCATGTAACTAAAATTAAACAATTGAATAAATAAGATGCAGATTTAGGCGACACAACAGCGTGGCTCCATTGCGTCGTCTGAACCGGCGAAGGCTGCGACCATATATAACATTGACGTCTAACGCCAGCTCAAAAATCCCCCCAAAAACAATTGTTCAATTGTGCCAAGATTTTTATTGTTTTTATATCTTGGGACATCTTACACAAATCAACCTAGTCCCACGGTAAGCTCAATTAAGGCTTGTGATATGGGTACCAGGCGACGATATATATAATAGATAGATACGTATAGATACTTAGATACATACACAGCCACGACCAAGGAACAAACATTTGTGATAAATAAATATACAAAGAATGCCCTCGCCGGGATTCGAACCCGGAACCTCCAGCTTCGTAGGCAGGGTCACTACCAACTAGGCTACAGAGGCTGACAAAGCAGGCAAGATGAGCAGAATGTAGCGCTTTTCTTAACACCGCGCATATTTCGGCGCAACATCTTTGACAAATGTTTATATAGAATATAGCCAATTAAAACTTTGATGGACCAATCACAGCTATTTTTAAATGGCGGTTTAAGTTTTTATAGGTAGACATTGAAATTCATTACCGTGATTCATTGAAGAGGGGGTGACACTTGTCAACTAAAATTGAGGACCGTTTTTGAAAGGCAATTTAGTATTGCGTGCGGCTTCCATGTTTTGTTTGTTCGCAGGGCGTAGGGTTGTCTTGCTTGGAGCGGCCGCTAGAAAAGTATTATGCTATTGTTAATGAATCCGCTCTCGCTTGCGCTTATGCCAACCCGCTGCCAGTTCAACCACAGCCCCAATCGATGACAGCCATGTCGAGTAATAGGCTTAGAATATTTTATTAGTTTCAATGACACATAAGTGTCCTGGAACAGTCTTTAATAAGTACTGAAACTATACAGGAATGTGTTTATATACTCATATTTTCAGTCGCCATTAAATACACGGTGCTCGCGAGCATTGCGAGAGATTTTAACTATGCTTACTTACCTCATCTGGGAATTGAACCCACTCAAATATGAATAAAAATTTAAAAAACCGACTTCAACCGATTATTCCAAGATCCTCGATTTGATATAAACGTTCGATCACAAAACAAATATTTAAAATCGGTTCACGATTCTCGGAGATAGGTATCGGGTATCATATACATAAATCAAAAAAATCAGTCGAATTGAGAACCTCCTCCTTTTTGAAATCAGAAAATTTCTGATTCTGAATCGATAAAAAAATAGATACCTCCTTTTTTTACGCTGCCAATAGAGACCATAATCTAAAGAAATAATTCTTCCAAAGTAACAAAGTATCTCAGAAGAAAGGTAGGTAGTAAAATTAATTATTAAAATTACAAGAAAATTATGTGTTGCTATCCATACCTCTAGACATAGCTACATGTCATACAAAATCTATGAATGCAGTATTGTTCGCAATTAAAAATAAGATAAAGGCTCTTTTTACCAAAACAATACAAAACCTTCATGTTTCATAATCTTGGGGTAACCTAGGGTCCCAATTACATAGTTGACTGTACCTAACATACACGATAAAATTGATAAAAACTATTGAGTATGAAGAGGAAATGTAAACGAACATTTACATACAAATGTTTTCTAGTGCTTCCTCAATGGTTTTTACTATTCGCTTCCTTGAATGAAATTATAATTAGAGACTTTACCAAAATAGTTATATGGGTTTACTAATATGTGGCCGAAATTTTATGGCATACCTATTATCACTTTCTAAACTATTACTCTCATAGTTTCATTTGGCAGAATCATCAAAATGAATACTTTTTTTTTAAATAGGCTTACTCATGGCCACAGATTAGCCAAGGGCAGAGACGTGGCCTACGAACCTACGATGGAGTGAGTTTGCCCAGAAGGTGCCTATTCACCCTTGACTTGAAGATTGACGGGTTATATGGGGTTATGTATCATGGGGCATCTTACACAAATCGACCTACTCCCACGGTAAGCTCAATTAAGGCTTGTGATATGGGTACTAGGCGACGATGTATATAATAGATACATACATTAGATACTTAAGTAAATAGTCACCGCCATGACCAAGGAACAAATATTTGTGATACAAATACACACATAATGCCCTCGCCGGGATTCGAACCCGGAACTTCCGGCTTCGTAGGCAGGGTCGGGGTCACTACCAACTACCAACTAGGCTACGGAGGCTGACACAAATAGGAAATAGTACATTACGACACAAGTCATTGGATGCGATTCTACGTGCACATCGGCTAAATAGCCTAAAATTAAAATGTCTAATTTTTAATTGTAATTTAGACGGCGAATTTGACAAGTGCTATTCCAGAACGTCATCCTGACTAAATTTAACCAGTTTTTAACCATATTCTAAAATTTCTAAGTTGAATCTAGTGTGTTGCTACTTTAAAAAAATAAGTGAACGAATGAATGAATGATATCTGTATAAAAACTGTAAAATCGTTTTTTATTTTGGGTTACATATGATAATTTAATAAGTTTTATTCAGGTAAGTAATATAACGTATACGAACTTATGCTATATTAATCATAATGTATAAATTCAGTTTGTATAAATGTATAATGCCTAACGTGTAATAAATATAACGTATAAAAGGTATAATTATTAAATGAATAATTGTAAAATGTATAATGAACGTAACATATAATATCGTTTACGATAATGATTAATTGGTATAACATTGAAATAATCTAATATACAAAACAACTATCTTACACAAAATATAAGCCCCTACATTTTTTTTATAATTAAACTATAGAATTATCATTATATTTCATTTGAATTGGTTTACTATTTATCCGTTTATTAAGCCGTATCCGTATAGGAAGCGATTTAGACCTGGGAACCGGTCGACGAAGCCCCGCTGCGCGGGGCTTCTATTTCTGCTCTAAGGGATAAAAGGTACCTAACGAACCTATCCAGGTTAGAGTAGGGGATGTACAAATTTATTTTTTAATGCGGGGGGCTCCGCCCCCCGAGCCCCCCTTGTGGGGGGCTACGCCCCCCGTCCCCCCTTTTTTTGGTTTCGCAAGGATGACGATGCGTAAACAATGAATTAAAAGTAAGTAAGTCTTTTATTTATCCGGGAAACTACGCTCGAAACCTAACCAATCCAAGTCGGTTTTACCCTGATTTATTACTTGGATTGCTTAGGTTTCGAGGCTAGAACGGATTGAAAAGGGTAAGTAATATAACGTATACCTTTTTGTAGAACTTAACCTAACTTTCTTACTTTTCTGGCAGTTATATTTATATCGTTATATCAGATGTTAGTATATGTTTTAACTTTTATACCTTTATATTGATATATGAAACGGAATTCGTTAATATGTACGTTAGACTAAACAACGGTATATATTATTAACGTTATATTATTTTTGTATTATACTATTTGGAAATAGATGTTTAATACATTATACCTAACGTTAGTATACGTTATGAACGTTTGTAAACTGTAATTATACTAAAAGTGCGTATTCATTATGATACGCACCCGTTTTATTCCATAACATATATGTAATACTTGTTTACACATGTTAGACCACTAAAAAGTGACTTTTTTAAATTAAGTGTTTAAAAATATTTTTTTCCAATTTGAATGGGCAACATTATAAAGTAAACTGCTAAGAAGGAGGAGGAATTGAATGTTTTGCGAGTTTTGTGACATTTGAGAAAATTGAGGAAATGTCGGTGGCGTTGTCGCGAAAGCGAAGCAACAAAAATCAACAGGAAACTCCTGCATTGCCTTCTCTTTCTCCAGTCTGGTCACTGGGAACTTGATCAACTGTGGGGTCAACCTTTCTATAATAATGGGGCACACAGCTGCCAGACTGCGGCTTATTGTTGGTTGACTTTGAGCTAGTATAATAATTTCTCCCACAGCAGTCTGGTAACTGCCATGGGCAAAAAAATTTAGTGCACTTAATTTCTTTAAATGTGGGGGCACCGTCCCCACTCGTAGCGCATCGCCTTCACACAAAGTGTCCACTACGTGCCGGCCCATGGCCCGCGATAGCCTAAACAATTTGCGAAACTTCCGCTCAGACCGGTCAAATGGATTAGACTCGTCTCGTAACCTCTTTAAATACATTTTTTCACCCTCGCCCTCGCCATACTGTATCTTTAACATGTATTCTTCATCCATTTCGAAAATAATTATTTTGTAAAACTTGATGTTTTTGTGTTATCCTTATTTTAAACGGGACTATTTTATTCGCCGCTAAAATTAGTCAGTTTAGCTTGACGTTTCTATGTTTTTGTTTTAAAAAGACATGTACTGAATAGCATTTAAGCAGCTAAGCCTAAATTGAATAGACCGCCTAAATTTAAGAAATATTTGATTATGACAGCTGCTCATAGAATAACAAAGTGGTTTAGCGACGCCTAAAAATAATTAGGAGGTTTAGCGGCCGCCGTAGAATCGCATCCTTAGTTTTAAAACACGACCGACAGGGAGTGTTTTAAATTGACACGAGTTACGAATTTAGATTTTGCACGTGTCTCTTACGACGTTTTTTTAGTACAGATGGCCCTCCGAAGTTTTAGACCTGACATAAAATAACCCACTTCTCGCACTACAGCCTAAAAAATACACCATCTGTACTAAAAAAACTTTTTAACTTGAAAAAGGGATTAAATTAGTAAACGAATAAAGGCATATGCCAGTCCCAACAAAACTCCAGGGACATCATAATTACAGGACTGACCAACTCTTTACTTCAAAAAACTATACACTAAAGGTAAAAGAAGCTGGGGGCTCAACACGGTTCGTCCATTTGAGTGCGCCCTCTGGGATTCGAACCTGTGGCCCGGACAGAGACCAGGCAATGTGAAGGACTAATTATCCGAGCTGCTTCAAATGTGTCATACTTCCTGGCGGTGACATGGTGTCGTACAGTATTCAAACTAACATCAAAAAAATGTACATGAAATGTACGAAATTGTACGCTAATTTAAAAAAATTGTACTACACGTACGAGACGAGAAAACGGTGTTAATCCGTCACCGCTAGAAAGCATACTTCCTGGCGGGGGGTATTTATTTTGTTATGTTGCGGCCGAGTTTTCAATGGGCATGTCAATTAAAAAATATGTACGAAAAATGTACGTTCTGGTATTGCTGAATATCTCCGTAGAAATAGTTTCTCGTTTTTAATATACCGAATCATACTCCTATTCCCTATATCATTACGCGCAGAAGTTATTTACAATGATGATTAATAGGGAAACAGTAGGGAATGTAATAATAGTTATGTACACGCATAAATATGTACGACGACGATTACATGCCACTTATTGATGTATATAATTGATCAAACACGTTAAATAAATCAAGTTCCATTGAAATGTTTTTAGTACCAAATTAAAGCACCTATGAGATAGAACCAATGTTTTAGAACCAGAACGTACATTTCTCGTACATATTTTCTGATTGACATGCCCATTGAAAATTCGGCCGCAACATAACAAAATAAATAGCCCCCGCCAGGAAGTATGCTTCCTAGCGGTGACGGATTAACACCGTTTTCTCGTCTCGTACGTGTAGTACAATTTTTTTACAATTTCGTACAATTTCGTACATTTAATGTACATTTTATTGATGTTAGTTTGAATACTGTACG
>JALPQI010023948.1:0-16525 GCA_025490895.1 Thaumatotibia leucotreta | reverse complement strand
ACGCTGGGCAAGCGGATTGACGATCGCAGTAATGTGTCCACTATGATGACGCTGTTGCCCATCATCAATCTTTTATCAAATAACTTTCAGTGACACTTCAATCCTTTAGTCGACTCTTAGGACACCCGCAGGAGGAGTTGGGGTGGTGACAAATGTATTCTTACTGCCGTCACCACACGGCCTCATGGTACGGCTACAGGTATAAAAATCAAATCATTGACCTATTAACGCCCATCCACTTAAATGCACCTTAAAATTTCACGTTGTTCACACTAGCCCACGTCGATGGCTTAACAGGGTTCGTAAACATTCATAAATCATTTACCGATGTGTGGCCACAGTGCAAGCGTTGGGTGTGTTATTAGATAACACACCGTTATCTAATAACACGCCCAACGCTTGCACTTGCACTTGTACTTGTAGTAGCCGTACAAGTATCGGTAACGTTAGGTTTTACTTGATATGTAAAGTAGGCCATCGCGCTCGCTCCAATATGTCAGTGCGAGCGCGATATAATGCATTACGTATGGAGTAGTTAAAACCTAACGTATCCTTTACTTTCCAACTCCCCATGAGTTGTAAAGTAAAGGATACGTTAGATTTTAAGGGCTACAGTGAACGGGCTATTGAACATCACTCTAAAACTCGGACACCCTCGACGATGACGGTTGATCTTTCCCGAACATCATAAAGAAATATACAGGGTAGTTCATTCAAATCGGTTAGTATAGGAAAATCTATAAATATAAGACTTACGAAGATCTATTCTTAAGAACCATGTCACCGATTTTAATAATAAGGAAAACTGCGTTGATAAATATAAAAAAAAAAAATTCTTAAGATTTACACAATAAACACCTAGTAGACGTCATGTATCTTGAGACATTTACTGCTTAAGACTTACACAAGCGATATCTGAGTAGATATCGCTTGTGTAAAGTTTATTTTTCCAAACAACTGGGTTCGATTTCCTAGCTGGGTACAGTGTTTTTTTTTCAAATGTATGAATAGAATTTTTCTTTTTATCAAAATCGGTGACTTGGTTCCTAAGGACAAATCTTCGTATGTCTTATAGTTTCAGATTTTCCCATACTGACCGATTTAAATGAAACACTCTGTAAACAGATAAATATATGAACAACATAATAATTGCTAGCATAAAAGTAAATAAACATGTTACACAAATGTTCTCACTCGTTTACCCTGTGAAAAAATCAACCTGATCCAGTGACGCTCCCGATATTGTATTTTCATTTATATCGAATACCGATGGCTAGAAGAGATAATAATACTAACAATACTTAATGGCCCGTCCCGTTGCCGGCGGCACCATAGGTTAGGTTTTTTATAATGTGTTAATACATTTTATACCGTTTCTGTATGACTTATTGTATTTTTATTTTATAACCATATTGTAAAACACCTAATCTTAGAAAACAATAAAATAAAATAATTAATAATGATGGCATTAAGTGTAATTATTTACAATTTCATAGATAAATTAAAAATTCTATCAGCTTGTTAAACATCCCATTTTAAGTCGTACTAAGAATGGCCATGGTAGCTTAAAAACTTATATTGTTTAATGTCATTTGTTCACTAAAAGACATAACACTATTTTATAATTAGACTGTCAAGGCATAAGCGCTTTATTTTTATTCCCCAAATTTTCAGCACAAGGCCACAAAAATCTTGACGGTTATCAATTACAGATGTAGTTAGAAATGACTTGCCTTCGGAAACGTTCGTCAACGTCATGCTGTTTCAGTCTATCTCACTGAGACTGACAGTAATAGCTGTAATGCTACTTCAGTCAGACTCGGTGACACTGCCTGAAACAGCATGTGTTTACGAACGTTTCCGAAGGCAAGTAATTTCTCACTACACCTGTATTAAAAATAATTTGACGAAGAGACATTTCACTAGATGTTCATACTGCATCTGAAAATCCTGAAAAAAATATCTTGAGATAGTCTTAAGAAATGCCCCTGAAATACGACTTTAATAATTTTAGAGTAGCCTACCTATATATTATCATTTCACGCCAACACTGCGACCCCACCCCAGGTCAGGGGTGTCAACACATTGTCCGCGTTTATCGACAGCCCTCAAATTATGTAGCGATACAATCGTTCGATTATAAGCCTTACCTACCAACGCATCATTTTCGAATGAATATTACAGATATGGGTTATTTTTGGTTGAACGAGGTTTAACAATCATAAAGATTCTATACCTACAGGGTGTTTTACGAGCCACTGAAAACCTTGAACGGGGTGATTTGGTAGGTTATACTGAACAACTTTAACTATGGAGCTAACCCAGAAATCTCAAAAAAAAAATGTTGGCTCTTTCATACCAAATGTCGTTGTCGATCGGTCAAAATGTATGGAAAAGACTATTTTTTTACGATTTCTCGAGTTTTTTTACGAGTATAGCCTATTAAAACACCCCGTTCAAGGTTTTCAGTGGCTCGTGTAACATAATTAGCGTATAATTAGCGTACCTAAAGTATAATAAAGAGGTATCTGCAAACTTTGAAACAATAAAATACAATTAAGTAACAAAGAAGTAGTGACTTTCAGACATAACGTTTCAAATAGAAACTGAAATGTAGATGTCTTAGGTATTCTAACGCTTAGAATGCAAATTCGGTTCAATGCCTCCCTTAACACTTATTTTGGTTTGTTCCACGAGGGTTGAATTTCAATTAGGTACATTAATTTAGAGACTTAGAAATAAACATAAAAATAAGCTTCATAAAAAATCTGTCAGTGCACATGCACATGGAAAGCTACCTTGTCATGACTCTTAAAGTATACCTTACGAGCTCGTTAATAAAGTCCATTTTAAACACTGTGACAACATTCTCTATGTGCACTGACACAAATATTGGTTAAGTTCCTAGTCAAAACGTTTCACAAGTATGTTAGTAGGTATTATATTTCAGGACAGTTATATTTTTACGACTAGTTTTCATCCAAACCAACTGACAGGGTGAAATGGAGAGTTGTTATAAAGAAAACAAGCGACAAGATACCAGTTGGGCAAAAAATAATACGATTACTCCAAATACACATAAAAATAAATAAATAAATAAATATTTTTGGACATCTTTACACAAATTGACCTAGTCCCACGGTAAGCTCAATTAAGGCTTGTACGATAGATACATATAGATACTTAAATACATAGACAGCCATGACCAAATATCTGAGGAACAAATATCTGTGATAAATAAATACACAAATAATGCCCTCGCCGGGATTCGAACCCAGAACCTGGCTGGCTGACAAATATAGATGCATATAGATTACAATATACCTACACATACAAATGTAATTGAAAGAAGTAATCATTACTTTTTGCTCATTTCTGCAAGGAGGTGAGGAACCGATTTAGGACGACCCAGGATATAATATCCTCCACTAAACTTTAACCCGACTTCTGGCAGAGGTTAACTGTTGCTACCGACACCACTAGCGCCATCTATCCTGAACTAGGGTTAACTGTTAAGCACCCATGTCCACAACCCGGCCTCCTACCGTGAACTTCGAAACTCGTCGAGGATTTGTCTCAGTCACTCCAACGAAGGCGTCATTAGAGCGACAGGGACAAATCCTTGAAATTGCGCGGTTGGGCCGCCGATTCCTAATTTCATGTAGTTATTTTCAAAAGGTCGTTTCTTGCCTAGTTTTGCATTAGCATAAAACAGTATTACAAAGCATTAAGGTTGAAATTATGAAGCATGAAGTTATGGACTGAACTTTGTTAAGTAGGTTCCTAAGTTTATGCTTCAAGAGCTCTCGTTGACGGCGGTACTGTCGACTTACAAGTACAATTGTAAGTTACATGGAGTTGAGATGTCTCAAGTTTTTTTAAGTACTTATTCACTGTAACTAAAGTAGCTCAAAGGATCAAAATAAAGATGTGATGATTTTATAAACGTAATCTAGTAAGGTACCATATTGGGAATTTAACCATTACAGGAGCGACGAGTGACCCTTCTTCATGAAATTGTAGGTGAATTAACGAATGAACTAAACATGTAATAAATCCTAAAGCCGGACAATTATCAACGAAATATCAGGACGGTTTTTGAGATGCGATTTTGTATGGCGTGCGACTTCCATGTTTTCTTTGTTCGTAGCTCTTTTATTATATTATGGGGGTAATTCTATGAAAGTTTGCCTGCAGTCTAAATGCCGAGTCCCATACAAAATGTATGAAAAGGGTCGTGGCGATAGTAGAGCCAACCGCAAGCCAACTTTCAGAGAATCACCCATGACTGAGTGATGTCACTGACATCTTGAGATCAATCTTAGTACAATAATTCTCTATTCAACCTCTTTTCAAACATCGTAATAACGATTTAGGCGGACACGGCAATATGTCCCGACCCCGCCATCTGCTTCTAGAAGAAAAGAGTATGACTTTAATACAACTTATATGAGACTTATGCCCTTTTATCAAGGTTAAAGATTTGATGGACTGGCTACCAGGTCAGTTGGCAAGGTGGGGTCAATGAACTGTGTATGACAAATTACTTTGCCGTAAACTGTACGACCGAATTATGAGATTGCGGCCGGTTCAGCTTGTTTAGGCAAAAACGGAGGGTTGAATGCGTATCTTTTGAGTAGGGTAATTAACAAAACAAAACTATAACTTAAAATAATGTAATAACTATATGTTATTAAGCTTCACACATTCCGAACATTGCGTAATTGGGCCAATCAACTTTTCGATCGCCATATTTTCTGTCTGCTGCGTTACTTGTCATAAACTTACAAATGTACGTCAATTAATACTATACACATATTTACGATGAAAAACAGTTGGAACCTAAATGTACCGATGTGAACTTGAAAAATGCTTATGAATTGTACAGGTTTTAGGCCCCACATGTACAATTTATAAGCATTTTTTCTAGCAAACTTGATGAAATTGTCACCTGCGTTACGGCACAAAATAGTGTCGATCGAAAAGTTGATTGGCCCAATTACCTATCACCTACGAACAAATAAAACATGGAAGCCGCACGCCATACTAAATTGCTTTTCAAAAACGGTCCTGAATTTTAGTTGACAAGTGTCACCCCGTGTTCAATGCATCACGGCAATGAATTTGAATGTCAACCTATAAAAATGTAAACCGCCATTTAAAAATAGTTGTGATTGGTCCATCAAAGTTTTGATTGGCCATATTCTATAAACATTTGTCAAAGATGTTGCGCCGAAATATGCGCAGTTTTAATAAAAGCGCTATGTCCTGCCCATCTTGGCACAATTGAACAATTGTTTTTTGGGGGCATTTTCGAGCTGGCGTTAGATGTCCATGTTATATATGGTCGCAGCCTATCACTGATTTGAAGGAAACTTCACAACTGCAACTTTCATGAGAAATTTCCAATAATTTTAGGTACCTAATTTTGAGAATATTCTATAACTTATATTACACTACATTATTAGTTCCTACTTAAAAAAAAGTTCAAATAAAACTATTCTATCAACAAACTACCACCGTTGAGCTTTGACCTATTACTATAGCTGCCGAGTACTGAAATGTTGGCAGCAGTGCAGTATAAAGCCTATCCATATAGGAATAAAGCGGAGCGGGCAGCGAGCTACAAAACGCCGCGGAAAAGTAATATAGACTTTCTTATTTAATACTGTGCATTGTTTGCATTTGCACACATTTTTTTTAATAATCAAAATTATGTGTAAATTATATGGTTACCTACGATATTCTTCATTTTGTATTCATATTAACCATTTTTTTTGAAAAACCTGGGAATAGCCCAGTAAGACCCTAAAAGACTAACAGCGTCAGAATTAACAAAAATTGTGTAGCTAACTTTTGATCCGCGAATCCAAATATTAGGCTTATGTAGAATACATCCATTTTAAAAGAATAATGTTATGAACATAATCGGCGCAGCTACTTTTGAATAACTACAGAAGTTTTTTATTGTCTGGCTATCTATCAAAAAGAAAAATTTTACTACGAATATGAGGCTGAATGCTATAATTGAGAAACGCGCACACTGAAATACACGAATCTGAATCAGGTAATAGTCTATTCTAATATGAAACTGTCTTGTATATCCTTGATATGAGCTGCAAATAGTCTTCAGAAGGATTGTCGAAACTTCGAGGCTACTTCAATTTAAAATTTGAATGCTTAGTTTGAAACTATACTAATAATAGAATATAAATTGCATTTACTGACCATTCATCAGAAGAAAACAAAAAAAAGTAAACAAATATGGCTGACTTTGACACATATCGTGAAACATGTTCACAGCATGTATTTTTACGTGAGGGTACACAGTTTTTAATTAAAGCCGTAATAATGTTCACATAATAGGTACCTTGTACACTGTATGGAAGCATATCAATAATTTTATATATCATATGATATCAATGTATGTGAACTCAAGGTTTAAGGGTTTAAGTTGGCGATAAAACCAAGATTGTGTTCTAAAAGTGCGTGCCTGCGTGGTTATGAAATAATGCAAGTTTTTAGGTCTGTTTACCTTTTTTTTTCTACTGACGAATAGTGTAGACATAACAGTCGGCGGAGTCGGAGTAACGCAAGATTTGTAAATAGATATCACATATTTGTTGTAAAAGTTTGAACACGAAATGTAATATTTCCCACAGATTTAAAAAATTTAAATTAAATATCAGTGAATATTTTCTATTAAATAATTGAGAAGTACCTATATGAATCAGGAAAATTAATCTCAGGTGACTGATTGCATATGGTAAAATTAAGTAACAAAAAGATGTAATGAAGGTGGTTAATACACTTGTTTTTTTATGAACAACTCAATAACAGTAAGAGTTAAGACACTAGTTTCTTAGATAAAGTAATTATGCTTGACCTAAATAAGCTTGCCTAAAATTTAAAGCAAATAGATAAAACCACCCTGTATATCACATGTAGCACGGATGTGGTTGACGTATTTTACAACGACGCATCGGATATCTCTGATGGAAAGGCACCCTAAAACGAATGACTATTTAATGTGAGGCATCCTTTGTTCTCCCATCTTGTGTATACGCATTATATTACAAGCCATTTTTCTTCAGACGTCTGCGAATTAGTTGCATGTAATAAAGTAGATTAATTACAAGTATTACAACCATGATAAGACATAAACCATTTATTAAATAATATCATAATCTAAAAACGTCTCATGTCAGATAGAAGAGCATAGTTCGGGCCCTACATTGAGGGCTAACAGGGCATACGTCATGCTACATACCATATTATGAGTTTTGTGATCTAATAATAAATACCTACCACGTTTCCATCAATTTGATTTTTCGATTGCCGTACTATGAACGCACCGCTACCAGCGCTATGTCATAATAATTATTTAAGCGTGTTTGATACACAACCTTACTATTAACCTTACTATTCTTAGTAGACGCGATCAGATGATTAAACGCATCCACATTGAACACCTATAGTGAAAAAGCAGCCTTATACTTGATAATAATAGGACAGGCTTGTTTAGTAGCAATGACATAAAAGTATCCCCCTAATCTATCAAAAACAACGGAATATTGTAATAATGTACAAGTATTTCAAGTGTCTTTAATTAGAGGTGAACTTATGATCTATCAGTCAGATGTATTGTTGGAAAACTTATTCTATTTACTAAGAAATGTGTAGTGGTGTGCAAATTAAATGTAATAATTCGTAAAATCTAAGTTGTTTTAACGAATTATTTATTAAACTATGAAAATCTCCATCATTGTGACATTTTGAATGTGCTAGATAAGGTTTTTGTAATGGAAAAATAATTAAGGTATTGATAAGTTTCATTTATCCGAATCTATTAACTTTACTGATGTATTAGTAGATAAGGCATTTATTTGGAACTGTTATTTTTTCATACTAATACATGCAACATCGGCATCGCTACCGCTTGTATCCAAACGCTTCGCTCATTACTGTATGAACACCTTCGCATAACGCTAATGAGAATAACAAGGTTCTCAGTACACTCTACATTCTGTACGAATTCCAACCCTATCACAAGGTCATAAGGAACAAACTTCCAGCAAATGTAAACATTAAATAAATCTTTTTCGTACTGAATAGGAAGTTAAGGTGTAAACGTCACTTTGAATGGACTTGAAATTACGTTCTCGATTAATGGAGCCAATTAATTAGCGTAAATACAGGGTGTGGATAATGCATCATGCAATTTATTTGGCTTACCATCTACTATGATGAAATAAAGGCAATGCACACCTGCTATGTTAAACTACGGGTATTTAAAGAGTGGCTTCGGTACGCTTTGTAGATACTCGTTTGAAACAATGTTTTTTTTAGATTCTAATTGTTTCGTTTATTATGTATTATATTTCGTTTATTTTCTTACACAATTTTTTTTCTATTGTTTTCCTATTTCATCCTAAACCTTTTTTTAGTATTTAAGGATTACGCAAGTTTCAAATCCAAACTTAGACTAACAGTTTGTATGGATACATTGGGAGTTATGTTATTTTATTAGCTATGTTACTGATCTAGTTACTAATTATCTTCATTTTAAGTAAACGCTGAACTTCTTAATAAATAAAATAAAAGTAATGTTATAGCCCGTGAGATCTAAGAACGAACTTTTGACAGTTATAAAATAACCCTTATTAATATGAGAGCAAAACAGTCACTTTCTGAACAAAATCAGACAGAGACAAATCCCCGAAATTTGCAAACTTCGGAGTTCACGGTAGGCCGCTGATTCGATAAGGTCTTGCGAAGCAAATGGGAGCGCATTACGTATCGAGTAAAACCTAACGTATCCTTTATTTCCAAGTCATGGTACGTCTACAGGCCATCGCGCTCGCTCCAATACGTCAGTGCGAGTTGCGACAGAATGCGTTACGTATCGGGTAAAACCTTTGGTAAAACCTAACGTTACCGTTACTTGGTACGGCTACTGGTTGGAAATAGTACATTACGATACAAGTACGAAACGAGTGGAGATAAATTTAAAGCATGACCGAAGGGAGTGCTTTAAATCGACACGAGTTACTAATTTCCTTTTCTCACGTATGTCGTACAATGTTTTTCAGTACACTCTGAATATTTGGACCTGACATAAAATGAACCACTTCTCGCACTAGCGCGTAAAAAAAGCACCATCTGTACTGAAATAGTACATTTCGATGCAAGTGCAAAAAAAAATTTTTCGATGAGGGTGAAAGTTGGAGCCCGAGTGAAACGAGGGTGACAATCACCCGAGTTAAAAAGAAGTTTTTACACGTGTATCGAACGACTTTTTTCATAACAAGTGCTTTAAAAAGTGAAATTTACACACGCGAAGTGTGCACAAAGTTTACTTTTCCGTACTAGTTAAGAAATAGTACATTACTACCGAGGCCGGGAAGTGACTGGTTGCCGGCCGAATATATGTAGACGGCCGAGCGAAGCGAGGCCGGATAGTATTCGGACGGCAACCCGTCTCTTCATGGCCGAGGTATGTATAATGCTTTTCTCAAACATGCAATGAAATGAAACAAAAAAATGTATCTTCTTTCTAAGAAATTATAAGTCCACTACATAATTAAGTCTTTGAAACACAACAAAAGTCAAATACGACACCGACACCTAATTTTTTTTTAAGATTGACCTGTTTGAAAGTTGCAAATTTTTACTTTGAAAAAGCGGTATTAGACGACGCGGTCGGTTGGGTCCAATTAATCGCATGCGATGATCGAGGCCGACGGATCGTGCCGTATAATACTGCTTTTTAAATATCATTTTGAGTAGTTATTGTACATTTATTTTAAATTATATAATTTAAATACCTAATTATAACTACAAAAATTTGCCAATCATTTTTTTTAATACTAATATTACTTACAAATAATTATTGGCTAAAAGCCAAGATGCCAGGTCACAACCCTATGTCAAATGAAAATTAAAAAAGAGGCACTTGCCGGCCTAGGCCGGCAACGAGGTACTTCCCGGCCACTTTTTAGGCACGTAACTACAACATTTCTTTGCATGTTTGAGAAAACAATATTTGGGTAATACGTCACTGGACAGTGTAGGCGGCCCGTTACTAGCATGTACTTGTTAGGCATGGTATACGAGTAGGTATGTATTTATGGTATATATCATAGTATGTATGTATACTTGTACAGCGTTTAGTGTTGATATCGCTGTGATCGTTCAACTGAGCAACATGGCACCATTAGCTGAACAATACTATACTCGTAAAACATACACCTAGGTTTGAAATACAATACTTAGGTTATTTTTATACCACAGCACTGACAAATAAGTTTAAAGCTGGTCTGTTTCCAACCCCCTTTTTGTTAAAAGATGCACTGTGTCCACGGTAAGACTCAAAAATAAACTATTTTTTGCAAGTCATTCGTCATCGACACCGTGCAACGTTCTTTGACTTATTCGGAACGGAAAATATATTGATATGAACAAAGAAACCGGCGCATGTAAGTTATCTTGGGGAAAAAGCAACCTACAAAAATATAAGTGATTAACTGATAGGCTATCTTGAATACCATAAATCGTAGTTGCAAGCTTTCCAATTCCAGGGCTGAATAAAATTAACTTTGCAATTTAGTATCTTTATTTACTAACTGTGTGGTGACGGCAGTAAGAATACATTTGTCACCACCCTAACTTCTCCTGCGGGTGTCGTAAGAGTCGACTAATGGATTAAAGTGTCACTGACCATTCTACAAGATTGATGATGGGCAGCAGCGTCTTCATAGTGGACACTTTACTGCGATCGCCAATCCGCTTGCCCAGCGTTGCGATTTTGGGCATTTACCTACCTCCTAATGCGTCTATACGCATAGTTAATAGGAGAGGCATACGTCCAGCAATGGACTATCATAAGCTGATGATGAATAGCTGTTATCATTTAAAAAAGTGCACAGTGTACCTACTCTACTCACAACCGAGCATGCAAATATTAAAATATCATATTATCGAGCAAACACAAAGTGCTTTCACCAGGACTCAAACCTGGAACGTCCAGGTACGTAAGCTTCGCAATTACTAACTAGACTACGGAGGCAACAACGTTTAAGGTGGAAGTACTAGTAGGTACCCGACGCTGTACCAATACTCGTCACTATAGCTTGAGTTGCCATCGATAAGATAAAATCAACTATTAGGGCATTTAAACGATGATTAATGTATGTGTTACCTTTAATGCTTTATATCCCACATTAGAAATAATTAGCTTTATATCTAAATTATTTGCATAATTTTAAGGCAGGCTGACGTTTATTAGGACTGAGTGTTTATATTTCCAATGTCCCAATATGTGACGCTGAAACATGTACTGAAGTGCCATCTATTTGGACTGCCAGCAAAATATTCGGGGGAAGAAAAGTTTTTGGTCACATTAAATCCTACAGTTTCGGAAGCTTTTTCTAATGAATATTTAGGGTATACAGATTCACACCATGCAATAATCCCCAGTGCCGCGCGAGAGCTTCTCATCCAGTCGAGGACTTGAAGGTCAATAATTGGAACAGCACGTTCAATAATTTCTACCCTCGAGATTATGCATTCATTCTATTGTTTCAGATGATTTATATTGTGATCTCATAGCGACCACTTAGCAAAAGATTTTTTTCTGACGAGCAATACGCTTGTAGCGGCCAGTAAATGTCATTGACGTATAGTCTATAAACTGACAGATTTCTGAACGCACCCAAAATCGATGTGTCAGAACAAATTTCTTTGACGTTTTAGTTGTCAAATTCAAAAACCGAAAAAGTGGCAGATTTTGTGTGTTGCTCCAGATAAATAGTATTATTGTGTCGAAAAAAATTACGGTAAGTGCTATGTGTTGATTTATTTTGGTAGTATATAAGGTAATGTAAGTGTAGTATGTCATAAATGGTCACAGTAATAGTTTTTTACTTACAATTTTTGCTCTTAAAGTTTGTGAGCCCTATATGACCTCTGCCCGTTTCGGTTTGGTACAAGTGGTTTGTATGTGACCACTGCCCGGCTGGGCATTTATGTGAAATTTAAGGGTAAGTTCAATACTGTACACTATGTACACTATGCATTCATTCTATTGTTTCAGATGATTTATATTGTGATCTCATAGCGACCACTTAGCAAAAGATTTTTTTCTGACGAGCAATACGCTTGTAGCGGCCAGTAAATGTCATTGACGTATAGTCTATAAACTGACAGATTTCTGAACGCACCCAAAATCGATGTGTCAGAACAAATTTCTTTGACGTTTTAGTTGTCAAATTCAAAAACCGAAAAAGTGGCAGATTTTGTGTGTTGCTCCAGATAAATAGTATTATTGTGTCGAAAAAAATTACGGTAAGTGCTATGTGTTGATTTATTTTGGTAGTATATAAGGTAATGTAAGTGTAGTATGTCATAAATGGTCACAGTAATAGTTTTTTACTTACAATTTTTGCTCTTAAAGTTTGTGAGCCCTATATGACCTCTGCCCGTTTCGGTTTGGTACAAGTGGTTTGTATGTGACCACTGCCCGGCTGGGCATTTATGTGAAATTTAAGGGTAAGTTCAATACTGTACACTATGTAGGTCCACCCACTAAACATCTCAAGACTTACTGTAAGTATATAATTATAAGTTAGTTTTGAAGCGGATTTTGCTAAATGGTGTTTGAATATAAAAATAAATATCCTTTTTTCTTACTTTTATTGTGGTCTTATTGTGTCCATAATTACATGTAAACATAACAACTAGCACTTAAAACTTCAATGTATCGCCAGCAGGGCAGTGGCCACATACGGAACACGTAGGCCTCCTGGTGACGAGCACAGGGCGTATATTGACCACCGGGTATTTTTTGTAAATAATGTTTCTAAAAAAAAACAAGAAATTAGTTTTTTATTGACGCTATTATCTACCGAAATCAGGATACGAAAGTGAAAAAATCGCCAGGCCTGTTTAAGGGTTAAGGAAAAAAAAATCCCCAGTTTTTTCGTAAAGCTTATACAAAAAAAACTATACCTTATTTTTTTTTCCTTATTTGATAAAAAATATAACTTACAAAACTTTGCGCAATTCGAAAATTTGGTCATTGGACCAAAATAAAGATATAAACGTCTTAGTAACTTTTCTCCGCGGTGACACAGTTGCATCTATTTTTTTTTCACTGTTATTATTTTATTTTGCTTATAAGACGTTTCAATGAAAACGTACAGCCACGATGATCTATTTCTTAGATAATATGTTTATTAACACGCAAAATAAAAATAAAATATTTGAAATATCGACGGCCCCTATGTAAGTTGTCGTAAGTTAAAAATGGCAACTTTACAGGAGAGCACTTTAAAGTTTGAAATGTGTACGGTGGTCACATAGTTCAATGGATTGCTTTGAAAATTGGTATAAACATTAACAAAGATACTATCTTTATATTTACGATATAATTACTTTTCTGATATATTTCATACTTTTGCCGGAATTGCACTTACGACAGTAAGGTAAATGTAGGAGTGGATGACACTGTACCAATGAATGACTTTTTTGCAATTCAATTTAAATATTAAGAAAACTGTCATCAATATGACCCAAAGACAGTATCCAGGCGACTAGTAGTGCAATTTGTGATTTTTGTTTTAAATCGTTCTTTGATATCTACAATACTTTTTAAATTTATATACGGTTCTTGCGAACAGGTGCTTCGAGTTGCTTGTGCGTTTTTATTAGTTCAGTATTTTAGATGCATGTCATATACTGGAGCGAAATTATAGCATTTAGTAGTGGATGACACCCATGTCATTCACTCGCTCAAAATAGTAATTTTATGTATCTTAATTGTATTTTATAGCTATAGAACGTATATTTTAGTTATCCTAAAAAACACAGGTTTCTATGGACCATGTGAGTAGTGTCTGACATGGGTGTCATATACTGTTTTTCTATGGAGATCGAGTGGATGACAGTGCGTACTGATATGTCATTCGTTGGGTCATAACTATGTGTCATCCATTGGTTACAAGCATTTGTAATGAAAACATGTCCCTAAAATTATCTAAATATACCTATGACAACGTGAAAAAGAGGGGAAGCTTGTACTAACTGTAAATAAACTTTAATTATAATTTTGTGCATTTAGTTAGTACATAAAAACTTCATTACATTCACCACTACGTCTGTCATTCAGCATTAGGGACGTAATTTTGAAATTATAATTATAGACAAGGCAGATTAATGACTTCTGTCACAGTTCAAAGACATAAAATAATCAATTAACAAAAATGTCTGCAGCTTCAATTACATCATATGAGATCAATATTAAATGCTTTTCAACGTAATTATAATCTTAAATAATCGCTTTCATGATTAGATACTGCTGCTGTTGGCGGTTTCATTCAGTCAGCAGTCAAATTGTCGATCTGCAGATGATGATTTCACTGATGACTGATGACTAACCTTGATAATGAGACAGTGAACCTGTATAATGAGCTAAAATTATTGAAATACGCCAACATTATAATTGTATATTGTAGTAACTCTGTATTTGATCCGGCGTATCCTGTCTTAAATATCACTTACAATAGAAATGAAAAAACAATTTTCGACGGAAAATGTCTCAACTACACATACAACACAAAAAAATAATAAAATCCAATGTAAATAGTAGTATGTTAAGCTTAAGATAAAACACCGATCTTAATTAATTCACCGGTATTATTAAAATTTTATCAACATCCATACTAATAAATTCGCACCTGATTTTTGAGTGAATTCCAACAGATTCCCAACTTTGCTTAGTGTTTTTAAATCATTTTTATTTCTGAAGCGTCTTTTATTTCATCTTGGACCACCTTTTGTTTTAACTCTAACGGCTGTTTCGAAAATTAATTTTGGTCTTGCAGTTAGTTTGAGTTTTTCCCCGATGCAGTGCCTTACTTTTATCGAATAAAATGTATCGTTTGTCCATTTTTGTCTCATCTAGTTGTTAGTTTTTGGTAAAAAATGATCACTCACGAAAAAACTCTGCTCCACCGCGTATAAGATCGTAACTGGCACTTACGCTGCGCGAGCGCAGGTGGCCGCCCCGTATTAACTGTCGTAAGTACACTTACTAGAGTGTACGATTGTGCTTTTTTAAGTAACGATAGTTTACGTGTGTCAAAAACCTATTTGTAATAGGTTTTTTTAATTTTTTTCTTCGTGGAACGGAAACATTGCTAAAAGATATGATGTTTTATGAAATAAAAAAAAATCCCAAATTTCAAGTTACGACAACTTACGTAGGGGCCGTCGATATATTAAGTACTTTACGAGCAATCGACATTAACAGCTATAATCTTAAAACGAATATTTTTTAAATCCCGCCTTCCCGCGCATGTATATAGTTGTATAGGTGCCTACATTTTTAATCGTCAGTTCAAAAAATGCTTAATACCTATTTATTTTACTACTAATTTTTATATAAGACGTTTCTACTTCCTTCCTACGAAATTCCTTCTGTAATTTGACGCACCGTCCTGTCTACATGGTACCCCACCTACGACCTACGTTTATCCGCTACCCTGCGGCCGGCCGCGCATTTATGACGTCAGCGCCGCTCCGATTTATTTTAACAATAACCATTTCGAAAATTGTAGGAAATGCTTAGAGTATACATAGGGGATTTTTTTGGTATTGTGCCACAACTAATTATTGACAAGAGGTACATTAAAAAAATAAAATGTAGAATTAATGCGCCTGCACGTAAATCAGTTAAAACTGTAAAAAAAATAGTTAGCATTGAGTCACTGACGTAATTTTTTCTTTGGATGAGTATAATAATTGTCGGGTCATTATAGTAAAAAATCACCATTTTTTTTATTTCTGTTTGATTGTTATGAATTTTGAAAATAATTTTATTTTTTCTGACTACCTATATCTACGATTATTCAGTGGTGACTTTTTAAAATATTGTCTTAAATATTCAGTTAGGCCCCTCGGATAATAAATCCCTACTGTAGGATTTATTGTTTCTTTTTATTAAACAAGTAAATCTTAATATTGATGTATTCACAAAACGATGTTTTATCATATTCCTGAAATAAACATACTGTAGGATTTAATGTAATTTTCTTGAACAAGTTAAAGTTTAGCTCCCCGACTAAAAGCACTTGACGCTTACTCATACAGTGGAGTTGACTAAGAAAATTTGCAATTTTGAGAAATTTTGATATCGTCACCCTATAAAATAAATACTATTTAACAAAACTAACAAACTCCTGTCCCAAAACACATGACAATACTTTGATACAATGAGCAAAATATCGATATTCAAATAAATATTCTCTGTTGACATGTTGCGCACTAGTACCTTATTAATTTGGCGAAATTTCTTGTGTTCAATGCCACTTTACCGAGAATACAATGTGGCGATTAACAGGCAACTATTTGTTAAACTTCGAAGTTTAATTTAACAAAGTGAGTAATCGACGAAGGTGTACAGGTATTTGCATCTGAACGATGCTGTAATTAAAATTGCACCGTAATTGCTCTTTCAGTGTACCTT
>JALPQI010023947.1:0-19626 GCA_025490895.1 Thaumatotibia leucotreta | reverse complement strand
CAATACTCATCAGCATTTCAGTCGGAAGACGTCCACTGCTAGACTAAACCTTTTGATCTTCATTGGCCTTTCCTAAGAATCTCCACAATGAACGTTCTCTCGCTACCCTCAACCAAGGTCAACCAGAACGTCAGTCTATCTAGTCGGGAACCTTCCTAAAAAAGTAGTTTGATGGCGTTCTATTATGACAATGATCGTGACTTTAATTTGGAGGACGAATTCCTGCGTGAACTATATTCAATTACCTGCAATGAATTATATTAAGACGCTTGTAATAAAATATGGGTATGTTTATCTACGAGTATAATATATGCGGAACCGATTGGATAGATTAACTGCTACTGTGGCATTTGGAGGTATTTTTATCCATTTTAGTACGTCATCTTTGTCAGCCTTAATGGACTTAACATAATATCATTACCATAATCTGAATAGTTTTAGAAAGACATTTATAAATCGTTTTTCTGTGATTTAACAGTGTTACACTAGGTACTCCAATTACAAACAACGTTTACGAGTAGGTACTTACCTAGATATAGGTAGGTACTAGAGTGAACTAAAAAAGTTAATACAATTAATGGACCATTCCATGAAAACGTGTCGTAAGCGACACTGTCTTTTCAATACTTTTGAAAAATTAAATTAGTAATCCGAGTTACGGTATAATAATAACATAGGCTTAAAGAAGGCACAAGGCTTAAAGATTGACAGTGTTTCCTACCAGTTAGCATATTTTATTAGGGTAGCTACCATAGCGACACGTAAGCGACAAAAAGTAGATGTTTTCATGGAATGCTCCTAATAAGGTACTTACAGACATAAGAATAATTAGTAGGTATAAATACATTATAATTGCATGTAATAAAAAGTTTTCACTGCAATGGTATTTTTTATATTATAACTTATTATAGTAGAGTCTACGACTACATAGCGTTACTGAATTTCAGTACGTATCTACAGTCCTACATCGACCCAGCTTCATTAGAGGATTTGACGTAAGCTGCATAACCTACTTTATATCATCCCCTTTGTTAAATCACAATTTAAAGCACAGAGCGCGCACATTACGGTGCTACGACATTGCAAATACATATTTAAATCAGTATTTTCACTAGTCCTTATGACAAAATTGCGCAAAACCTGTCTGAGAAATGTGATCCTTATTGCAATTAGGTATTTTGTGTACATTAACTTGAAGCATAATGTAAACATGGTATGATATGATATGATTGTATACGAAAGTGCTGAATTTATTTGAAGTCTCAGGTTTCGGTGTAAGGTATTTAGTCAAAGTACTCAATATATTACTTGTGCTATGGCTCTGCGATTGCGGTCAAGTGGTTAAGGCGCTTAGAGCAAAGCCTTACCCCACAATCAGATTAAAATTATTTTCCCTCACTTCAACCGCTTCTTAGATACTTAGAGTAAACTTGTCTGTGCGTAAATAATATGCCAGTATACGGCCTTCGATTCTTAACAAGTAGGTACCTATGTATTTTTTATGGAATCATTAAATTTATACCTGAGAAAAGGTGTAAGGGGTGGTTAGTAGTCATCTGCTGTGTAACTTTGATCAGTATAAGAAGGAAATCAATTTGAAATACGATTTATGCAGACGGATAATACGAGTAGGGTGTTGTTTTTCACACCACCTATTCGAATACGGGCCTTTTCTTTCCTGCTGGGAGGGATCAAAGTGGCACTTTTCTGTTCAAGGACATTCTATTCCCAGCCTAAAAAATTACAATGATATATTATATGAAAATAAACAGTACGTTCATAATTGATAAAAATTTCTTCAGAATCGATATTTGCATAAATATTAAATATGTGATATATCTTTAATTTTTCTCATAGGTGGTGTAAAAAGCAGTATGTGTCACACGGTATCAAAATTATTGCGTCTTGGACGTTAACGCTTGAATCCTTCATTACGCTCAGCATTCCACTTTAGACACAATTGTGGAATCCGTCGCTCCATTCAGGATTCAATATAATATGTATGCGCCCACGCCGGAAATATACCATTTTGATCCCTTGTGACACAATCTACTATTTATGCAACAGTAATAAGCCAATAAACTATTTACTAAGTAAAAATACATGCAACGGATCACGAAGTTCACATATAAATTAAATGAAACCGAAATTAAGTAGATCAACTTTGACGACTAAATCCGTCGCCATGAGTTTATAATTACCTACAATCTTTAAGCTGGCCACCTTCATTCGTCGACCTTTACGAAATGTTGAACCAATCCGTCTTAATACCAACACGTTTCAACATAATCAAAGTTAAGTAGCCAACTCGGTAACAGTATCAGTGCATCTGTGATGACATCACACGATGACCCACTTTACGCACTGCCATGGTATGATTGGGATCTCGATGGTGTGATGTGAATTGATAAGTAGGGAATGTAGGTTTCCATATGAGCATGTCCGCATTCGGGAAGGAAGATAAGTTAGATGTGTTGACTGGGAAAGGATTGAATACATGAATAATCCCTCAATCCTTTTAAGTCTCAACACTTGTTTACGCCGTTGCAGTGCAACTTGTCGATAGACCATGCTGTGCTTTGTGCATAGCCGTTATTCACGAACTGTAAATCCAGGAGAACAATTGATATTTAACTATGATGTTTTATTTTATCAGTAGAATGGAATAATTTAAAATCTAAAATGTATATAGTGGTTTTGTGGCAATTTTTTAAGAACTCGTAAGATTTGTAATGTCTGTTGTGATATTTTACTCAGATAATTTAAATACAGATCATAGGCGATTTTTGTAATTGCATAGTTATTTTAGTCTTTAAAATACCTAATTAAAGCTCTTTTAGGGGTACGCAGCATGGTGCATGCTTGTAGTTTGTATTTTGGTATTAATTAATGTATGTATATATTATGTACCATAAATTGTTTTTTAATAGTGATTTTGGTTAAACACGTATATAAATACGTGTTTTTAGATCAAGTAAATAAATGAAATAAAAAATTTGAAAGTCATAAAGAATAAATTGTCCACCATTTTATTCATGATATTTTAATTCAAAGAAGATAAACGAAATTCTACGTAATACTAATGTTACTCGATGTTTTTGTATAGACGAACCCTGACCCCTTTACTCTGGCCCCTTTATTTACTATAAAGAATAAATGTATAAGTAGTTACACCAGTTACACACATTTCACATCGACTAATATATAACACCTTTGTTTTACCACCGTTAGCACTAGTAATGTTTAATAATTAACGAATACATAACATGCATAAATTCGCCCGAAAAGAAAGTGGGCCTCTAAATCACCGATAGCCTAGTTACAATTACCGTGAGATGTGGGGCGGGCCGATAAGGCTTATTTTTAATTTGGAGCGATCGTGCGGTCCACAAGGTGCTTGGGCAATCGCGATCTCCAAAAGACCTGCGCGTCGAACTATTGTTCATCTGTTCTAATGAGGGTTGTCACAAACTTGTCCTGTACCAATAATTCCCACATCTATCCGACCCTTAATGGTACTATTTATAAGTCTCAGATAATTACAATGGCGTTTAAATAAGTTAATCCTTATTTGTCACATGATAGTGCTTTTCAGAAAGGTATAAAAATAAAACAGATGCATTTTCATTTGCAGAAATAAAGAGATTACATTTTGCTAAGCATGAATGGTTAGAAATGCATGATTTACTTTAATTGTAGTGATGATAGCCATATTAACTACTGTAGCCAGATAGTAAAAACGTAGTAAGTTTTTATGCAAATTAGTAAGTATAATCAGTACTTCTTTCTATGTTACATATTATGTATAGCATTATGCAAAGAGAATTTATATGCGAGCTAATGAGGATAAGAATAAGGATTTATAATAAATTGGTATTAAGTCGTATTCTTACCTTACTTAAAAAGATGTTTAGTAATGGTTATATATTGTAAGTTATTTATTTTTCTATTAAACCTTAGGCAGTGTAAGCCTAAATTTAGCTCGAATACTAAATATATATCTAGAATTCTAGGCTTTTGTGTTGGGCACAATAGGCTTGCGATGATGTGAATCAGTAAGTCACAAAAATATGTATGTAGTACGTAATAATTATTCGAATGATAAACCAATCTATTTATTTTGGAATAAGCCTGACTTTAAGAGTATTTATTAAGCTTTATTTGAAGCTCAAAAATTTAGTTGATTAGGTACAAAACATCGTCCGATATTTTACCATTTGCTTTTCATTTAAAAACAACAAAAAAGATAAAATTAAATTCATGCGGAAAATAAAGCAAAACATCGCAATAACCGCAACTTGATCTCATAAAGGAATAGCTTTCTCATTGGCTTTGAAAATAAGACACAGTGACTATTTGTGAAAACTGCGAAAACTAGTGCCTACTCCAATTCTAGGGATAAGGTTCCGAGCAGACTTAAGTCTCTTCAGTGAGACGTGGCAGAACCCGCGAATGCACGGGTGACATACTTAAACATAAGTCGCGGTCGGCGTTGTCGGGCTGTGGCAGCCCTGTCGTGGTGACCGATTTATGTCAGGAGCTAATCATTTAACTCGGATGGCTAATGACAGTGGGCAGTATTGTTCCCCAACTCTTACGCAACTCGTGTCGTAACGGCTTTGAACTCCAAACTTTCCTATAATTAATTATGCTTCGCTGCTTCAAGTTAAGCCTGAACGCTTTGTGTCTTGGGAAATTTTTACCGTAACTGTCCACGAATTATTGTTTATCAATTAGTTTGGATTGTTTGGATGGAATCCTTGAATTTTATTGGATGTATTTTGATAAAAAAGTGGGGAACTATATCTTGTAGGTACAATTCTTAGTCTCTTTGTCTAGTAAGTA
Organism: Thaumatotibia leucotreta; assembly: GCA_025490895.1. NCBI lineage: Eukaryota > Metazoa > Arthropoda > Insecta > Lepidoptera > Tortricidae > Thaumatotibia > Thaumatotibia leucotreta. Next base: position 14,781 of record JALPQI010023947.1, on the reverse strand, counting down.
AGTAGTAGTAGTAAGCTAAGGATGTCTTTAGGAAGACGGGAAGAATGGCCAGATATATTGACAAAGGTCCCATAATTTAGAAAAGTACAAACAGAAAAAGAAAAAATGTCTGTTAAAAACAGTTTGAAACAGGTTTCGAAGAAACTGTACTGTGATTACCGGAAATAGAGTAGTTACAAAAAAGTACAACAGTAAGTTAAGTTAGGACCTCCAGGTTAATGTTCAAAGCCAAAAATTATAGATACCTAACTATATCAAACCGATTTTATTTTTTGAAATTTACAGTGTTTTATTGGTTCAATCCTTATGCCCAAATTTTCACAATACGAATAAAAACCACATGAGCGTCGAGCACAAAATATTCTGCTTACAAATGAGCAATGGAACACAAAATTATATATTTTATACCAGGTTCTGCAAAAAAATATCGCTTTATTTCCTCAAACATATTCAGATTTCACGGGCTGTCATATTATACGGCATATTTAATTCAATTACACAATTCGGGCACGCGTCGTGTGGGCTTGTTGTGTGGGAACGCAGCGCATGATAATGCTTGCAATTGTCCCTTAATGGATCGTTCCGTGTACCTAAAGCGGTAGTCGATATTGTGCTCGATACTAATAAAATATAAGTACTTGCTAGTAATACCCAAAGATAAAAACAATGAATGCCGTCACAGCTCAATAACTATAATGTAAAAATAAGTCATGATAATGCATAATGCCATTTTACAGGCGTCTCATTGAAATGCGAATAAATTAACATAAACGACGCGGCGACGTTTTGCAGGAGCGTTTGCGGAACAACGTAACGCAATAAATATCTGAGTAAATGACGGCGCGGTAAGTTTCATTTGGAGATGGCGCGATTTTGCTACTCGAAGACATAAATAAAGATTTATTATGTCTGAATGTGCGACATCCCAGCACGGTTACCCTGAGGCGCGAATAACTTCAAATCATTTTTGCTTACGAGATGCGACCGAAATTTAGGTACGTCTATCAACCAACAGCGCCGGGGGTTACTAAGCAACATTTTTAGTACTCGACAGGGCCCCGATACTCGTATTACACAGTTTTGAATCTAACGGTTCATGTTAAATCGTGACTTGCGATTACTAGGAAATTGAAAAGTAAACATAATCAAGATTGCAGGCGGCTCGTCGGCTATAGCGATTACGAAACCATATTCAGCGTAAGTCGGCAATTTAGAAGGAAACCCGTGTTCTTCTAGAAAAAGTATACTTTGAATGAGATGGTAAAGTATACAGTTATCATGCGGCGTGCGTATGGGAAGCGGGCGGCGACGCGCGGTAGTATCGCGAGGGTATCTACACTGCGCCCGCGCTCCTTTGTTAGCTGCGCGGCCAGAATAACAAGTCTATCGGGACTATTAACAAATACGTATAAAACCTTCAATTAGACCTTATTTATTGTAAAAGTATAGAAATGGCGAGCACTGGGCGTGTCGGTGCAACCCAAGCGCTGTTACGTATAATTTATGTGCAATTATGACATAAGGTAGTGTTAAAACAGACCTTATACAGCGATCGGGTCATACTTGAAAGTCGCAGCCGAGACGTAGTGAAAAGCAAGCGTTCAACTAGTAAATACATCTGTTCAGATTTATTCTGAACTGCTAGCGATGGCCGACGGAATTACATACGGGTCTGTTTTGGTTCGCTCGCGTGAGAAATGTTGATCATCATGTGGCTCGCATAATGGCCCTGCAGTTGCGTGTTTTAATGTGCAAACGTGAATTTAAAGATACTGCTGCATGAATTATTATGCCTGATTTTAGTATATTATCTGCATATTGGCAGAGTTGCTTGGGGCGAAATTGTGGTAGGTAAGTTTCCGCGAGAGAATTGTAATTTACTATGAACAATGATCAGTATCTACGCAGCCACACGTCATAGGTCAGTTAGTTATAGATTACATGAATCACGTAGGATATATACGTAATAATACGTATCAGGTAAATTCTTGAGTTGAGACGTTAGTGCATTTATCTTAAGAATTTATTGTGCATTTGATACAGTAGCTGGCATCCTACTGCTGGATGAAAGCTTGATGGTCGCACACGGATTTGTAGCTCTTTCAGCCTCAGTTGCCGACAAATATTTAATTAATTGCTTTATTGTGGCTCGTCGTATTTGGCTCGAGATTCCGTGTGCCACGATCCAACAGCGACGGTTTAGGTTTATTACATGATTATGGTGCTCCCTGTAGGTTTCCAGATTTGTATTTTATGTATTTAACAAAGGACTCGTTCTTCTCATTTAATTCAATTCAATGCTTCGGGTGGCCGGTAAGTCGCTTTTACTTTTTAATATGTATATGGTTGAGAATGTTTATTGAACATGAAAGTTTTAAAATAAAACTGATTTTCCAATACGCTGAACCTTACGAAAAAGACAGGTCGCGGTTCACGAGTTCGCAACACGATGATTGCATGCTTCCTATAATGGCAAACGAAACAACGTCAATTTTGCCATCAATCTTATATAATTTTATATCTGTTATTGATTCAACGAACGTCAATTGTTTGAGATGTACTCGTACAGCACGACCATTATTTACAATTACTGCTTATCTGTGATTGTTTTATTCCAGTTTGGTTAGAAAATATTGTGTCAGAGTGACGTATCGAGGTGCCGCGGCGCCCGACCGGTCCGTCGACAGCTAAACAATGCTGAAGGTGATTTTAAAGCAACCCAACTTATATAATTTGATTCAAAGTATTTTGCAACTCTTCGTACGGTCAGATAAGTGTCGTAACATAAAAACGGATTAACAATTTGAATTATTTATTGTTCACGTTTAGTATTTACGCTCGATAATAAATCGTGAACTATCTTCTATATTGTAATGTCGGTACAGATATTTGAACTGTGATCATTTTATCAAATTTGCTGCCGACAGTGTCGATCCATTCACCGGATGGTGAGGCAACACTGAAAACCTCATGCGCATCGCACTGTTATCAGATGTGATTGTTTAATGCATCCGTCTTGGCTTGGGTTAACTCTGGTACTGCTAATGTAGTCTATATCAAATGATTCGTGGCAAATATCTGACTAGATTGAATAACCTAGTAGATCGTGACAAGTCGGGAGTGAGATTGTGAAACCCAACACTTTATTACCCCTGTGAATAACTTATATTTTATAGGTACTCCTTGTGTGGTCTCGTTTTATAAATATAAATAAACGGGAACATTTTTATACAAATCGTCCTTGTCCCAAGATAACGATAATTAACGCTTGTAGCATGACATGGGTACTCGATGACGATGTATAATAATTACATAATAGGTAGATAAATATTAATACGTAAATTCATTATAAACAATTTTTTTACATAAGTAGTTAATACTGAGTTCAATTTAATTTAAGTGAAATTAGTTTCATTAAAGTTACAACTATTGTAAAAAGTTAAAAAGCTAGTCTAACTACCTAAAAAGTAATAAGGGACCCCATTGTAACAAAAAGGCCTGGAGCAAATAAGGTTTTGTATGTTGTATATGGATGCACGCCGATACTTTATTAAATAATCTTGTGTGTCATTTTTAGCGTGGGTTTCCAATGAAAAACCACCTCAAAATTACCTACACACCCTATTTATAGGGATATATTGATATATTGATTTAAGCTTTCACGATTATTACTCATATTTTAACGACAAACGGGTCTTAGTAGCATAAACTTATGTTTAATTTTATCCTGACGTTTCGGGCATGTCGTTACACCCGTGGTCGCAGGCAGTGTGTTTAATAACAAAGTTTACTTTCTACTAATAAAATAAAAAAAATAATTAATTAATTATTAAGCATCTACGAAAAAAAAAAAAACTAATAAAATGATAATTTTCGGTTTCAGTAAATAAGTATACATAAATTACATAATTACAGCGAAATAGCAGAATGTCTTATCTATATTGATTTTATGCACATAATTACGTAGATGACGGACTTGAGGCCACAATGGAACTTGTGTAAGGGGAGTGTCCGAACAACTTGACGTAATTACACGTGCATAGACGAGGCTATTAGTCGCCCATTGAACTGATGCTAAGAACTAGAAAGACCTAAGTAATATTAACGTCTTTATTCAAAATGACGTTCTCATAGTGAAACGTTTTGAAATGCATCCTAGATAATAACCGCGTATCGACTGTTCCCACATAAAATTGTAAGTGCAAGGAAGCGTGATTTTGCAATCATCACCGGTTCAATAGTTCCATTTCCTTAATAAGTTTATTATTGGTAATTTATTAGACTATATTAACTCAACTGTGCGTTAATTACTTTTTTATTGCTGTTAAAAAATATGGAGATAACTTTCAATGTGCTTTTACCAAAAAGTGGCAAATACTATTCTACAAGGATAAAGTTTCATTTAATATACTTGAAATGCTTATACATTTTTATTCATTTACAAATATATAAATATCTTCTTCTTGGGACATTTTACACAAATCAACCTAGTCCCACGGTAATCTCAATTAAGGCTTGTGATGTGGGTACCAGGCGACGATATATATAATAGATAGATACAGGAACAAATATTTGTGATAAATAAATACACAAATAATGCCCAGGATTCTAACCCGGAATCTCCAGCTTCGTAGACAGGGTTGCTATATACCAATTAGGCTACGGAGGCTGACAAAGAGAATATACTCAGATAAGTTCAATAACACATGAAAAAAAAATACAAAACATCCTTAAACCTAAAACTGACGTAATAGTAACTAAACTAATACATCCCCCAAGTCGCTTCCCTGTGGGAGAGAGCCCAAAACACTAGCAACATTTCCTCTTTGGATGGCAATTTCTAACCTCTGGCCGTGATATAAGCCAGCGCTATGCCCATTGCCTCAGATAGCCTTTTATCCAACTCCTTGAAAAGTTTGAGGGCGCCAGGACCCCACGATCCTAGAGTAGCCTAATTTATATCTAAAACGGGCTTTTGTGGCATTGTATCGAGGATGCTGGTGGCAGGGACCGGAAACGGTATTTTACAAAAACCTCGAAATAGCCCAATATTTTAAAATGTTTTATACTGATTATGTAGTTACTGCTCAATATTTTATGTAATTTACAATATCATATTTTTAAATTACTCCATTAACTTACAATTTATATACCGAAGAACAAAAAAGAACCGTTCTTTTTGTATGGACAAAATAACGGTTCCGGTCCCTGGCTGGTGGCATTACCTCGCTGTATCGTAATGCACTGCTGATATATAGGAAGCCGCCAAATCCTCGGTCTCGAGTTACGTCAATTAGACTAGCTTACCTACCTAATTTAAGATTTCTGAGATATCTACCAATAAAGTATGTAGTTGAAATATTACTAGTCGTGTTTTTATACATATTTCATGATAACCCGCAGCATGCTGCAGACAGCGCGCATCGGATTGTGTCGACATCTGCCTCACGCATGGAAGGGCTATACCTACAAGTGCCTCACTCGATTAAATCTGACATCTACACGGATTGCATGTGCAACCGTAATAGGTTATTTTATTAAATAATTGCTTATACGGATATTGATAATGCCCTAATACATCGACTATATTCAAAAAAACATTCGGACGTATGAGGACAGGTACGAATTTTTGAGAGTATCCGTTTTTTATTTTTATTATAGTATACATTTTGTGATTTAGGAAACGAGTAGCGCATTTATTTTACTCCGTTTATACAAGAGTTTGGAGGTTGTGTTGAGGAATGTGCTCTACGCGTAAATAAAAGATGATTATTAAATTCGCAACGAAATCCATCTCATGAAACAAGGTTGAAGTGAAATTCACTCAAATGATTCAGTGGTAATAAAGTCGAAAAGAGGTAGACCGCATTTTTTGATGTCTGTAAGTATGTCCACCTACTATCAACTTTTACTTTCTTATCTCCACTACCCTAAGGTTGTCTGGAAGAGATCGCTCTTTAGCGATAAGACCGCCTTTTGTTTACCTCTTTCAAACATGTACTTTTATTATTTGTTTTGTAATTGTCTTTGAGGTGCAATAAAGAGTTATTGTATTGTATTGTATGTAGATACTTACATAATTATTATTCATTATCTTGCATCAATATAGCAAGATTCATTTAAACAATTATTATATTAAGGTTAAAGTACGTTTAGTGGAATTAGGTTGTTAAAAGTAAAGTGTTCTCTGGGAATATCGGTGTTGTAGTTTACGACGTATTCTACATTATAAATTTATGCAATTTATATGTGTGTAATATGAAACAGATATTCAATGTCGTAAATATTATTCCAGGTATTCAGCCCTTTATTTAAAACAGGAAATTCAGCCGCTTTAGTTCTGTCTTGTTGCACAGGACATAAATAGTTTACGACACCCTATAAACGGGGGATCAAATTGCAGAATCACATTACTCTTCCTACAGGCCTTGTGTGCCTTATGCTTATCAAGGGTACAATGCAGAGATCTTTGTGTAGCGTACGCAACTTTCACTGGCTTTTAAGGAAAGTGGGTAATTGCGACACCTTGCGCACATGTGTATTAACCGTTGTAGTTGATACGGGCTGGAATACATGTATATAATAAGGTACATAACGTCGATTATGACCTAAGAAAAACAGATGGTGTAGCAGCCGCATTTTTATATATTCATTTGGTGGGTATTGCATAATTTGTGGTTTCGTGATGGTTTTTACGCGGCTATGGAATGGTATTTTTCCCTGTCAGTGGTTATGATTCGGATATAATTGTGATTAAGCAGTGTATTGTTTTTGGTTTGTATAGGTATATATCTAGAATAAAATAGCGGGTACCTGATGCCATCGATACCTAATAGGTGAAATAATTATTATCATTTCACCTATTTCGTACCTTTTAACATGCATAATGTACAAAATAATAATTGACTTGATTAAAGAATCAATAAGTATCACAAAAGTTTAAATCCTGCACCAAACCAAAGCTTTCTGTTTAGCCCAATGGTTGACTGGTAGAGAATGCCGTAACGCGTTAAGTTCGCCATTTGTACTCTTTTATATTGTGCAATAAAGTTTCAATAAATAAATAACGTGGATTTTATTCAAGAGTCCATACTGTTGCCAGGTTTATTTTATCTACCAAATGGCAATTATGTATAGACAGCAAAAAATGTGGTTTGCCGCTTTTCAACTTTATTACCACTGAATAAAGTCGGAAAGTGGTAAACCACATTTTTGGTTGACTGCATTTAACAATGACAAAATGCAACGATTTTGTAAATACGAATTTTGTTTGTGACTAGTAGGTACATACAGAATGCAGACTAACCCGCTTATCAAAATGAATGAAATATAATGGAAACGAGATACTTACTTAGATTTTACTTTCAATAAAGGCTATTTTTTACCCCATAAAGTAATCTTGTGTAGGTTACTAGTTACATACATTCTAATTGCCAGCTGGAATATCAAGGCGGTTTAGACTTCACGTATCTTACAAGCACTAATCCTTCTCCTTCTAATGTAGTTATGTGCAAATGGGATGGCAGAATTACATCTCGTAGGCTAGAACAAGGTTCCGTAATAGGGGTCGATAACCAGTTTACGCGGAAGGACGGTTTAGGCAGCTAGGCTTACGCGGCTCGATGTGACAAGACGGCCTTTGCATGCGTACGCGTTCGCTGCGTTGGTCAATTAGACTTGTCACGACTTTAAATATCAACGCGACGCAAAGTGCAGTACCATCTACTTTATGCGGTTAATCACTCACCGGGTACAATCGACAGTAATAACAATTTGTCTAACGATGGTTGCAAAAATATATGACGAACCACATGTTTGCGGGCTTCGTTGTACATGAAATTCTTGCTCACGCATAGTCAGGTATTCAGTGGGTACCTAAAGGCCGGATCGGGAAGAAAATAACCTTTTGTTTGTTATTTTTTCATAATTGCGATTGGGTTATTAGATAATATGCTATAATAATATATGTTTGCTACCTACTCACTATTCGCGACAAAACAGAAATAAACTATGCTACGTATAATAGTATTGTATAACAATATTGTTATGACAATGTGGGCATTTAAACATATTTGTATTACCAGTCGCATTCAATTCTAGCGCATCATAAATCATAAGCTGTAATCAATAATGTTCAATCAAATGTTTGCGTAAATGGCTATGATTATAATGAATTCAATCAATCAGAATGCTATGTGCTCGCCGGCTAACCGTATGCCCACGCGTCGAATAACCGACGAAGATATTTTATTTTATTTAAGCGATACGTAGTTACGTACCTAATATCAATTGAAATATGAAATTTCACAAAGTTTCCTGAATTTTTGTTACTCTTGTTAACTGATTTCAAAAAAGGAGGAGGTCCCCATTCCGTTGAATTTTTTTGTATGTATTTTTTTACTCGATATCTTTGAAAATCGTGAACCGATTTTTAATTATTTTTTTATCGAACGGGTAATACACCGAGTTGGTCCCGTTGGCATCAAGATGATAATGGTGGCATATTGGAGAAGTTGGTTGAAGTCGGTTTTTAATTTGGTGCTTGGTTTACCTATTTCACATTTTCCAATTTGTTTGAAATATTGACAGCAAAATGTTAATTTCAATTAATAATTGCTTCGTTCATGGAAACGTATCCATACTTATATTGATCTACTAGCTATAGGTAAACTAGCTAGCTAATGCAAAGTGCTCATAGAAAATCATTGCTTTACATAAGATATATGTGAATCTTTCACCGGGGGCGACATAATGTTTAAAATTACACAAAAGAGGTGATACATCGGGGGTCTACCACGATTTACTATTCCGATTCAGTTTAGGACTTAAACTGAATCGCAAAGATCAGGTCCATAACTGTCAAAAATTAACAGAACCTAAACTGATTAAGAGATCACGGTAACGCCCTGTAGTACGGTCAAATCGTACATTAAACTCGCAAAACATGTAGTAAAGCTGCATTTTTGGTATGTTATTTAGACACCATAGAGCAGTATAAAACCACATTTTGCAAGCAAAAAAAAGTTGTGCTAGCTGCGTTATACGTGAAAAACTGTGAAATTTACTGTCTATTTTTAGTTTCTGATTTTTATAAAAAAAAGCCTTACGTTTTTTGACAATATGTATCAGGTACTGTTTAAAGATGAATGAATTTGTAACAAGATGAGATAACATGCATTACCGTAGGTCTTATAGTTTCAGAGATTCGAGACTTCAAATAGTACCCTGTTTTGTAAACTAGATAAAATGTTGAGTTTTGCTAACGTTTTTGGTTTAATATCGCCTTACCTAATTATGCTACAAAAAACATGAATTGATTATCTTATAGCGCAATTAATATTCTTTCATTTAAGGGTAAAATCAGGTCAGTAAACTTTGTAATTAAAACTAAAAACGCGAAATTCAAAAATCAGGAGGTCCGCTATCTAAGTTTTTCATACAAATGGCAAGTCGTGTTGCAAAGCTGCAATTTTTGTATATTATATAGGCTCTATAGGGATGTACGAAAATGCATATTACAAGAAGAAAAAAAAATGATTTAGGTATAGGACGTAAAAAACTGAAAAAAAACCGAACTTTTTTTAGTTTTTGACGTTTAACTAAAAAACTATAACTTTTTGATACTAATTGCTATAAAACTATGAAAGAATATTAAATTTGAAAGGATTTGAGCTACCTTGCATTACCCTAAATTATATAGATTTAGAGATACGACATTTCAAAATGTGCCCTTCATTAAGTTAAGAAAATAAATGCATGTTTTGAAGCCTCGTATACCCCCAACTATAAGACTTACAGTAATTGTTATCGGCTCAATTTGTTTCAAATTTAATGTAGTTATTATCTACAATTACTTTTTTTTTCTTAGCGCGAACGTTTTGCCAATATTTAATGAATAGCTTTAACGTAACCTAAAATTTGTTTATGTTTTGATAAAAGGGCACTTTATGAAATGTCGTATCTCAAAATATATATAACTTACGGTGATGCAACGTAGCTCAAATCCTTTCAAATTTAATGTTCTTTCTTAGTTTTATAGCAATCAGTATCAAAAAGATAATAGATTTTTAGTTAAACGTCAAAAACTAAAAAAAGTGCGAATTTTTTTCCGTTTCTTACGTCCTATGCCCAAATTATTTTTTTTGTTTTTCTTTTAATATGCATTTTCGTATATATCTCTAAGGCCTTTATAATATACCAAAATTGCAGCTTTGCAACTCGACTTGCGATTTGTATGAAAAACTTAGATAGCGGGCCTCCTGCCTTTGGAATTTCGGGTTTATACTTTCAATTACAAAGTTCACTGACCTAATTTTACCCTTAAATTAAAGAATATTAAGTGCGCTATAAGTTCATTATTGCATGTTTTTCGTAGCATAATTAGATGAGGCGATATTAAGTCGAAAACGTTAGCAAAACACAAAATTTTATCTAGTTTACAAAAAGGGGTACTTTTTAAAGTCTCGAATCTCTGAAACTATAAGACCTACGGTAATGCATGTTAGCTCAACTTGTTGGAAATTTATTAGTCTTTAAACGTTTATTTTCATATGATATCAAAAAACGTAAGGTTTTTTAAATAAAAATCAGAAACTAGAAAATGGCCGTAAATTTCACAGTTTTTCACGTACCACCCAGCTAGCACAACTTTTTTTTGCTTGCAAAATATGGTTTTATACTGTCCTATGGTGCCTAAACAACATACCAAAAATGCAGCGATACTACTTGATTTGCGAGTTTAGGGTAAAATTATGTACGATTTGACCGTACTACTGGTAAACTTGTTGTTCATTTCACAGCAAAAGTCCTTTTTTCGTTTCACTATCAAGAAAATAATGATCCCAAACCCAATTGTGACCGTGCTCGGTTCGGACCGTTTCCTTTAAGCTCTCTAAAATCGGTTAAAAGCGTTCGTTTTTTTCTATAAATAGCTTTTAAAGAGGCCAATGAAAACGAAAAATGTCTTTAAAGTAAGTCGGGAAGGATGTCGGCGATTATCGGGCGTCATTAGCACAGAACTGGATGTCGCCGGTCGCCGACCAACGGCATGTCTTTGCGAATAACCCACGCCACTTTATTGGACTGAGACACGCCTTTAGCCAAGCCGAGCGAGTTGTCAAAGTATAAACGACTATATTCAATTAAAAATAAATAGCACTTTAATAATATACCTGAGTATTAATGTTTGAAGACCACATTTATTGTCTTTCTAAGGGAAAGTTTCAATTGAAATAACCTAACATACGCGTCTGCACTAGCAATATAAAAATACTGTCGCATCTTCCAAGCCTATCTAAAGATAACATGACAATAATTATTTGCACATAAGGTTCTCTTAACATCTTACGTTAACATAAATTGTTAATCCAATGGGCAATAAATTGAACTGGACATAATATGATGTACTAATGTAATATTTATTGTGTATTGCGGGCCGATATAATTATTAAATCAATAGAGATGTAAATTTCTCTTTTTAACTCTAAGTAAAGGTTTAACAACAATTAAATACTTATTAGTTGTACTTAAACAAAGTAACCACCTTTAAAAGTTAGCCTGTTTTGGTTTGGATTTAGGCGTTGTATGTTCGATTGCTTGTACCCTGTTTTAAATATTACATATATATACAGTATGGGAACGAGTTTCCCGATAAATTCTTCATATCCCTTAAAATTTGTAAAAAGGAAAGTATCTCTAGAAAGAACTTGATGTCACCATTGCCACCAAATATTCAACGTCAAGTTATCACAAAAACTTATTTTCACAAGAAAAGTCATTATCTTAAAAACTAAGCCGAATCCAGAAGAGTTCACTTGACATTTTAGTCTCAAAACGTGGTCAGACATACAACCTTAAATAAAATACCTGTGAGTAACTCGATGTTTCAAGATGCTTACTCGACTCATAATCAGGGTTTTGGCATATTTATTTATTAATCAAGATATTTTTCTATCAAAATGTCATTTTCATAAATATTGCGTACACTTGCGAAAGAATACATTGTATTTAATAAAACAGAAAAACCAAAACTAGTATTAATTTTCGAAACCATCGGGAAAATTAAATAAATGAACGAGCAAACTTGTCCTCTTTCCGGCGTCTCTTTTATTAAAGTTGCAAGCTTTCATCTCGACAACAGTCAAAAGGGCTCTCAGAAGACACTCCAGCCAGTTTACTTTTGAATTCCATTTTTGATGCATCTTCAAGAAATTCGACTACCAAAGCCCTTGCTTCTTCTTTGTTTAAAAGTACAGTTTTATAATGTACTGCACGCTAAACCCATTTTAAGATAATATTATTTTTGACCTATTTGATTTTTATATTTTTTATCGTTTATTTCATTTATCGCCGCGATTTAAAATTGCCCAAGTGAGTCGCTAGTGTGAACAGGCTCTTAATCACTCAAAAAAATGGACCTAGCTAGTTAACGGGTATTTGTGAAGTACCTACTTAACACTATCGTATAAACACAGCCTTACTTACTCCCCTCGATTTATTAGTCAATTCCGCGCCCCCACTGCAAAGGCTATCGCGATTGCATTTATAGGCTACGCTTCAATATCGTCGTCCATCGCGCTGTTCAGAAATTCGTTCTTTTTGCACGCCCTGCACGGCCACCAGTGGAAATAGTTGTAAAATTTCCTCTGGATCCCGAGAGATATTTTATAGTACAAGTCTAGCCTTTAATTGCCGACCAGCTTGAGGGGAGTTTTTGATTTCTATTCTTTGTAAAAAATTCCAGGTTAATAATAGCCGCAATCAGAAGGCACAATTTATTACAACCTTCAGTTGTAATTATTTTACCCTGTTCTGCGATACTGGGAATAAATGTGTGAGTGTAAGGAATAAGTGTGTAGTTATTTGCACAACTGCTCAAAAAAGTAAAAGATAATTGATACGGCGGTTCCCAACATTGCACTAGTGTGAATAATCTGAAATGTATTGCGGCGACAAGATTTAATGGCTTGAGTATAGAGTGTGTAACGTAATGATCATTACTTTATCATTAGTATCATTGCTCTTTGCATTTATAGAAAAGATTTGTTAACTAACGTCTATGAAGTTTAAGTAATGTTATTTAGCTTGGTGTCACTCAAGTACAATTTTTAGAGTGTGTATTTTGTATTTTTGTAATATATTAAGCTCGAAATGAACTATTTAGGCTGGTCTGGTAATCAGACCTAAACATATTTTATTTTATATTCTGGGTCACAGGTCACAGTCTACTTTAATAATGTTGTAAAAGTGTATTTCATGTTCCTTCACAAATTAGAACTTGCTTATGATTTAGTATAATTCGTACTCTCTCGAAAACGACGATCCAATTTTCTTTGAAATTTGTTGATATATTTGAAGTTCAGGATCAATAAGTAACTCGTTCGGAAATCCCTCATATGAATGAGAATATGTGACAATGCCTAACCCATGCTTGGATATGTTGGAGATTGCTCCACCGACAAGAGTACAGACATAAAGAGAAGGGGGTTAAAAAAGCCGTAAGTAAACCTTATTGCACCACATATGTACGATAAAAATATAACATAATAAAGGTAGCAACAAACAACATATTGCTATAGGTGCTCTGTTCAGAAAAGGTGAAGCGGCAGATCAAAAGTAAACATGAAATCTAAATATCTACAAATTGATAAAAAGGAATTAATATATTAGGTAAAAAATTTACCAGTCAAAAGTCCTTTCTTTGGGTACCTAACTGCAAAGGTTATTTGTTTATACTATTATTTATATTTGGTTATCATAATAGAATAAACGTCACATACGAGTACTGCCGTGCAATTCCTAAACCACAGTAACTGCCAATTTTCCGATTTTTGGTTTATTGGTGATCTATAATCAGCAAATCAAAACGCATAATCCCAATCGATCGGTTTTTAATTTGGAAAACTGGAACATGGAAACTCGAAACCCCAAAAGCAGTAAGTGACTAGTTTTTCCTGCACATTGCAATATAAAGCGCAGTAAAATGGTCTACGGCTACGGTTTTTGGGCTGATACTGACTAAAACGCAGTACAGGTGTAGATTTTCATGATTTTTTAGCATGTAAACTCATAGTATCTCGTTTATAAAGAAACTAATTAAAACACAGTATACAATTTTTATGCTAAAAGTGTTGTACTGCGTTTTCCAGTTTCATAGATTAATAAGCATAATTACTAGTTAAGATGCAGTAGGAATAAAATAACGATATTTAAAGTGGTACACTACTGTTCAAATAAGTAGGGTATTGCCATCTAAACTGCAGTAACAAGTTCATTAGTGTGTTGTATTACTTTCAATAGCAATAATACTAGCTAAAGGACAGTAGCACCCCAAGGGGCTGCACTTTAGGCAGTATTTTTATGTTATTTGACTATTTTAACTGCATTTAGACGTTTATTTTAAGTGGCAAATTCGAGTTACGAGTAGTTCCATCTCGGACCTTCCTTGAAGATAGCTTATAGTGATATCGTTAAAACATCCTGTTTAAGGTAGTAAAATAATTCTTGACCTATTTACTATTTAAAACAACCAAGGTTGTCGTCTGTTGATAAAAGAGTAAAAACTTATATAGTTAAACACATAAAGGTATATATTACCAGTGATCGGTTTTTTTGGATTCCCCCTAGCGGGATTTCGCGTATAAAAAAAATACGGGTGTGACTATAAAAAAATATTTAACACTATTGTATTATACACACCAGAGCATATTTTATGAAACAGAAATATGGCAATATAATTAAAGAGTTTATTTTTCAAGTTACTATAGGAGACCCGCCGGGGAA
>JALPQI010023946.1:0-22220 GCA_025490895.1 Thaumatotibia leucotreta | reverse complement strand
GAGGCTGATAAATGTATTCTTACTGCCGTTACCATGTAACCAAAGACACTGGATAAGGGTCTTTAGTAGTTCTTTAGACCCTTAGACCCTAATTATCCTCATTAACTCGGGAAATGTCGGTCACCCTTTTTGCTCCGTCAAACGAGACCTAATTAAACAAATTAAATAGTCATTAAGGTAATCTTGCCGACAAAGGACCACTTAAAAGAAGCTTAGATCGACATCTTGAGAGACGCTTATCTTTATAAGGTTCAGTTCTGCAATGCAGGATATTCTCGGAATTTTCTAAAATTCGTGAGATAAGTGGGTCAAAATTCTTTTCGTTGTCTTATTTTGTGTCCCTAAAAAGTTGTGATTTTTGTATGAGATGATGTTTTGTTTCTAATTTTTGATGTATGGATCAAAAACTAGCGTGAAAAAGAAATACAAGTGCACCGGTTTTTTTTACCGAGTCGAAACAGCAACTAAAAGCGTGACAGAGTGGTATGAAACAAAACAACAAAAAGAATTTTGACCCAAGTCTCAAGTTTCTGCGTACCTAACCGTGCCAAAATTCACAATAGTCAAAAAACGAAGCATAATGACTTAGTCGGGGAGCTAAACTTTAACTTGTTCGAGAAAATTACATTAAATCCTACAGTATATTTATTTCAGGAATATGATAAAACATCGTTTTGTGAATATATGAATCTAATTATCCCTGATAAATGTGTGGAGGTTTTTTCATAAAATCAATATTAAGATTTACTTGTTTAATAAAAAGAAACAATAAATCCTACAGTAAGGATTTATTATCCGAGGGGCCTAACTGAATATTTAAGACAATATTTTAAAAAGTCGCCACTGAATAATCGTAGATATAGTCAGAAAAATTAAAATTATTTTGAAAATTCATAACAATCAAACACAAATTAAACAAATGGTGATTTTTTACTATAATGACCCGACAATTATTATACTCATCCAAAGAAAAAATTACGTCAGTGACATTGAGTCACTGACGTAATTTTTTCTTACAGCTAACTATTTTTTTTACAGTTTTAACTGATTTACGTGCAGGCGCATTAATTCTACATTTTATTTTTTAATGTACCTCTTGTCAATAATTAGTTGTGGCACAATACCAAAAAATTGCGCAAGATTTTGTAAGTTATATTTTTTATCAAATAAGGAAAAAACATTAAGGTATAGTTTTTTTTGTATAAGCTTTACGAAAAAACTGGGGATTTTTTTTCCTTAATTATAAATCATCTGAAACCATAGAATTAATGCATAATCTCGAGGGTAGAAATTATTGAAAGTGCTCTTCCAATTATTGACCTTCAAGTCCTCGACTGGATGAGAAGCTCTGGGGATTATTGCATGGTGTGATGGATCTGTATACCCTAAATATTCATTAGAAAAAGCTTCCGAAACTGTAGGATTTAATGTAGGGTTTGCAATTCGAATATTCGAATATTCGTTTATTCGAATTATTCGCCAAAATAATATTCGAATATGACAGCAGTTATTATTATATATATTATTAATAAAACGAATATTTCGAATAGTGAAAGTTTTTGTGAAAATAATTTATTTTTACGAAGAATTATAATAAAATTCCAAAATTAACATTAACATTAACGTAAAAATATATTTTAATGATTAAACAACGTTTAATTCAATTAAGGGCTGATTTTTCAATCCCCAAATAAACCTATCCGTTAGTTAAAATTATCACTATCCTTTTCTAAAATCATTACAAAAGGACAGGGCTAACATTTATTTGACAGTTACTGTTAACTGGGGATTAAAAAATCAGTCCTAAGTTAATTTAAATATTAATAACTTAGTGGCGATGTGGGGGCTAAGGACGCGCTGGCACGGCTTATGAGTGCAGCCGCGGGGGTCTATTTGGCCAGACTAAAGTCGGTGTCGTGTGTCGAAGCGGGTGCGTGGTTGCAGGCTTTGCCTGCCCCTCACCTGGGAACACTCCTGGACAACGACTCATTGCGGGTGACAGTCGCTCTCCGCCTGGGCTTGGGCTGCGATGTTTGGTTACCTCATAAATGCATCTGTGGCTCCATAGTGGAGGCAAATGGCCATCACGCGTTGAGTTGTAGTCGTTGTTCGGGAAGGTTTCCACGTCACCACGCCTTAAATGACATCGTACGAAGGGCTTTGGTATCGGCCAACATTCCTTGTGCCCTGGAGGCTCCGGGCCTTTGTCGTTCCGACGGCAAAAGGCCCGACGGATTAACTTTGGTGCCGTGGCAGAAAGGCAAGTGCTTGCTTACTCTGGGATGCCACGTGCGTCAGCACTTTAGCCGCCTCGCATCTCAGTCGGACAGTGCGAACAGCTGGTGCTGCTGCGGATTTTGCTGCCGCTAAAAAACGGGACAAGTATGCGACTTGTGTAACAGTTATTATTTTGTTCCCATCGCAGTGGAGACTACTGGGTGCTAGGGGTCTGAGGCTATTGCCTTTATAAGGGAAGTTGGACGTCGGATTAGTCAGAGGACAGCTGACACCTGCGCGGGTTCGTACCTGGTGCAAAGGTTGTCCGTCGCCGTGCAGCGTGGTAACGCGGCCAGTATGATGGGTACCTTTGCACCAGGGACGACTCATCCTCAGCTTTTGATAGTCCACTGCTGGGTGTAAGCCTCTCCTATTAAGCGTATAAACGCATTAGGAGGTAAATGCCCATAATCGCCACGCTGGGCAAGCGGATTGGCCATCGCAGTAATGTGTCCACTATGATGCCGCTGCTGCCCGCTAGGTGCTGTATGCTAGGTTACCTAGACTTTGATAAGTGTAATTTAATTCCATAATAATATTAATGATAATTAAATACATTCCGGCGTATAAATGTATGTATATTGTATGACTTTGACTTGACTGAGTAACAACCCTAGTACTTCAATGAATTTCGATCGCAGTTTACGATGTATGATTGATTATAATATAAGGTCCTAATTTATTAGATGCAGATATTTTTACAGCTGATAGTACTCGGTCTCTAGAGTATATTAAACCGTGAAACATTATAGCTTTATTTGGAGAAAACGGAAAAACAAATTTGCTACGTAAAGACACCCTGTTTATGTGATTATTAAATGAAAACTCTTTGAACAGATTCTAGTACCTCTTTTATTGTGACATGTGATAATGTATGTACATTATTACATGTCACAATAACACTGTCTGTCATGTCATCAAACGGCACAATCTAATGGAAAATAACATGACATTGACAATCAAGTATTTCATTTATCGACGTGAAGTGGCCAGTTCCAGTTAAGTTGTACGTAAAAGAGGTACTATAATGTATGTACATTATCACATGTCACAATAACACTATCTGTCATGTCATCAAACGGCACAATCTAATGGAAAATAACATGACATTGACAATCAAGTATTTCATGTTTTTTTTTAGACGAAATTATAATTAATTTTTTTGTTAGGAAAATGAAATAAAAAAAGTTACATGAAAAGATTTCTTAATTTATATTTAAAGTTAATTATTTTAATGTAAATTATCATGTGTTAAAATATCTGCAACTAATAAATTAGGACCTTATATATCATTCAAATAAAACCAAATTAACTTACTAACAAACGGGACAGTTTTTGTTCTCTTACCCCTTGAATAAGGTTTAACTTACTCCCCGAGACAATTAAGCAGCTTTTTAATGAATAAAATTGTCAAAAATTTAGTTTTTTTTTTACTTTTACGCTATAACAATCTTATTCAACTTAATTTTGAGTTTAATTTAAATAAAATTTTAGACTGAAAATCCTCTTGTTTTGGTAATGATTCATGATCACGAATTATATACAAAAATGTAGTATTTTTTTCATAACGAATTATTTTTGGCACACAGTTTTTTATACATACTAATGATTGAGTGTGTGTGAGTCTCAATGTGTGATCAAGCAATAAAAATATGAGATACAATTTTAAACTCCTTACACTGAATCTAGGCCAGCTCAAAAGCTACAGACCATACTTGCCTCTTAGGTACAGTTAAAGACAAAATAAGGTGTGACAAAAATGTTCAAAAATATGTCACAGTGCACTCTAACTCTGTGTAATAAGAACGTCGTAACATATTTATGAGCGGATTCTTTCGATACTTATTTTTGTACTTGACTGTACCATAGAAGTCTGTCTATTGTATCGAGAGATTCGAGAGGTTATAACGCTTTCATTTTACGTCATATATTTTACTATTACATCCCTTTAAAACATTCATTAACTATTTTTCCATAATATTCGTTTTCTTCGAAAAATTCGAATATTCGAATACTGGAAATCGAAGTATTCGTATTATTCGAATAATAAAATTGGACGAATATTGCAAACCCTAATTTAATGTGACCAAAAACTTTTCTTCCCCCGACTAACTAATTTCATTCGTAACTCGTTCCGATTTTAAACTTTTTTTTTTCGCACATGTATCGTAATGTTCTATTACTGCATATTAAAATAAAACAGGTGGATGGAATCTTAATTAAATATAAAGATTACTGACTAAACGTAAAGGTGGATTTATACTAAACGACCATTCGCTGATCGCTGATTTTATCCCCCACTCTACGAAATGAATGAATTTCGACGAATCACGTTTTGTGTACCTAACGCATGAATTTCGTAAAGTGGGGGATAGAATGAACGAATGCCCGTTTGGTCTAAATGCACCTTCATTGCGGAGAAGTAAAACAACAGACTAAAACATGGGATCATTTAGAAAAACTGCTACATTGTAAGATTGCTAACAAAGGCAAAATACTCAATTGCATCAATACACGCCAATACCCCATTTCCCATACAAACTATCGATAGAAATCAATTCGCACGATGTCCCAATCATTTGAGGTAAGATATGACATTACTCGCTTTGTTTGTATGTATGGGAACATTATGGCAGTTGATTATACAACGGTTGATAATGATTATTTTATACCACGATGGTAAGTAAGTACTGTAGTCTATGAAACTCCAAAGGTATCTCTGTATGTACACGTTATTCCCCATAAAAACTTTAAGGTGCGTGCAGACCAAAAGAGCATTCGCTGTTCTATCCCCCTACTCTACGAAATTCGATCGTTACACGAAACGTGATTGGTTGATTTCGTAGAGCGGGGGATAGAACGGCGAATGGTCTTTGGTCTGCGCACCTTTATTATTACACAGTACACTGTTGAGAACAAATTGAAGCTAGGGTTTAGTACAATAATTATACAGTTTGTCAGAAGAAACCAAATAAAAAGTATGTAATGCAGGGTGGAAATGTGTAGGTATACCGACAGACTTTACCAATGCATTTTTGATGTCAAAAAAAGTAAAAAATATTATGAGACATAATTATGTAATTTTCGGACAAAATTTTTTTTTTAAATATTTTTTGTGATTATTTGAATTTTTTTATACATGACCAGTAATAAATTGTAGGGAAAGATTTTTTTTTTCAATGATTTTATAATTTTTTTTTAGTTGAACATTTTTCTGATACTTTTTTGTAATTTTCTCTAACTTCCGTCATTGAGTAGGTATGTCAAGATGAAAACTATTAGTGTAAGAGTTTTAAACGTGCAGGCATTTATCAGTGACATATGATGAAAATAGTTTTTTGAAAAACATGTCATTATCTCTTAAACTAAGCCGAATCCCGAAAAGTTCATATGACATTATAATTTCAAAATGTGGTCTGGAATACACCTTTCAAGGTTGTCGGGTTACTCACCCTGTTTAAATACAAATATGGTCGACTTTGCATTTGACGTATTTTACACATATCCTGGAACACGTTCGCAGATATAATTTTACATTACTACTAATAATAGTAATTTAATGTGTTTATATGTTTTGTATTGTTTTATTGTATTTTATTTTTATAACCATATTATAAAATCCCTAACCTAAGATAAAGAGTAAATAAAGGAAATAATAAATAAATATCTTGGGTCGTCTTATACAAATCAACCTTGTCCCATGGTAAGCTCAATTAAGGCTTGTGATGTGGGTACCAGGCGACGATATTATATGTAATAGATAGATACATACAGATACTTAAATACATGGATAATAAATCGATACCTTTGGGTTCAATTGTCGTAAAGGACATTTTGGCGAAAATGAGTTATAATAATATAAAATTTCAAGCGCTATCGATCTGTATAGTTAAAATTTCGATATCTCTTAAAAAGTGGCCTTTACGACCAAGATTTTCTACTATGGACTTGTAAAAATAGCTTAGCGAATGGGGCGTAAATATCAAGTCATTTATTATAAATAATTATCTGTGTCGTAAAGGAAATGGACAAATAAAAATAGTGTCGTAAGTGACTTAATACGTCATGTGTTGTCCTTTACGCCCTTATATGTAATAGATAGATACATACAGATACTTAAATACATGGATAATAAATGTCAGTAGGTAATTTTAACTGAAAAAGTATGTGAATTCAAGATTATGTTTCATGTTGGTGATAAAACCAAGATTGTTTTCCAAAAGTAGGTATATGATTATGAAATAAGGAAAGTTTTTAGGTTAGTTGACTTCTTTTACTGAAGAATGGTAAGTATACAGGTAAAGGTGGATTTAGACCGAACAAGCAAATGCTGATTATTTCCCCACTCTACGAAATTCGTTCGCTACACGAAACGTAATTCTTTTTTTTATGTGACGTAGGTAGACAACTGAGCTCTCAGCCCACCTGATGGAAAGCAGGAACTGAGGCCCATGGACATAGTGACCAAAAAATCGCCTATGCGCTGCCTACCCTGAGGACTTAGATGGATTGCCTCTATGCCGGTAATTACACCAGCTATCTTACCCCCAAACCGGAACAAAGTACTAACTATTTAGCGGCAGGTTAACGGGTAAGACGGTGGTAACTATCCGGGCGGACCCTGTACGAGGTCCTACCAGCAATAATTCTTCGAAATTCGTTAATTTCGTAGAGTGGGGTACAGAATGAATGAGCTTTCGCTTGTTTGGTGTAAACCCACCTAGCCCTGTAGTGGGCAGGCATTATAAAACATGGTTTATTTCATACTCGGTGTTTTAACTTGAAACTCTCAAGCTTTTCTCTTAACTTATATTACATCTCTCCCTGGGGAACTATTATAAGTTTTGTATCGTCGATTTGATATGACTATAGGATAGAATAGAAAATAATTTATTGAACCTAAGGTACAGCACCAAAACATAAATCAAAATAATTTAATTACTAAACACACAATAGAAACAAAAAATAATAATAAAAGAAAAAATTAATAAAAAAATCTAACAATACATATGTTGATGCTGTCATAGTAGCAAATGGACTCTACTCAGCATATACTCTGGTCTTCCGTAGAGCCCAGGGCCAAGAAAAAGCACAAACAGCACAATTACAACTGTCAAACGTAGCATCAGTAGTATTTACACATTTTACGATATAGGTAACTTAATAATAAATGGTTAGTAATTAGTAATACTAACTACGAGATAACCTAGACATTTTTCTAGCAAGAACCAATGATTGACGAAATTAAACCTTATCAAAAGTACTAAAAGTAATAATAAACAGGGTTTTAACGGTAGGTATACAATTTCATGTAAGTACTTGAGCGATTCCCAAAAAGTTTGTACATTTACACCACGTCTTCAATCGGTACCTATTATTAAAAATTGGAAGGCTGATAGAGTCGATGGTGCTGAGCAAGATCCACCACATTTTCTAAAATAACTGCCACTGAGCTATGACAGACAGACGGACATGGCGAGACTATAAGGGTTCCTAGTTTACTTCGGAACCCTAAAAATCCTGGAAAGGACTCGCGATTCTTGCTAGAAAACCTCAAAAGCAGAAATGGCGGCATGTGGGAATGCTACCTAGGATACATATTTATTTTATAATATACCATCTCTGAAACGGTAATAAATTGAGTAGGTACGTACATAGATATATGAAAGAGAGTACATACTAGCCCTCTGCAACTGTGGTGACGCACCTCAGACGTATTTTCAACTTTATGGTATTGATAATAAGACATATGTCACGTGATCGACAATGGCAGAGAGCTTGTAAAGGTGCGTTCCTAGATCGGGTAGATATCTCACAATAATCACGAACAAATAATCCACGGAAGATCAGCGTCAGGATATCCAAAAGGTACTCTGACACATGCTGAGTGGCGGCCTTTTCAGTGACGCTATAATTAGGTTTATTTTCTTTGTTTGTTTGTTTGTTTTATTAATGATACCTAATGTTCTAGTATAGCGTCCTGAATAAATAATATTTCTTTTCATTTCAATATTTCATTTCATTTCAACAAATTAAAATTCGTATAAAATCAATTACAAGTCAAAACAATGTTTGTACGTTTCGAATATACCCGTATTGTAATACTTACACTTAATTCGAAACAGTTCGAAAGACAAACCGACATAACTTGGAAGTTGGATAATCCCACGCCATGTTTTAAGCTGTTAACTACATTTTCCCGGTTTTCGCACAAACTTGACAACTAGGGATGTGCCGATAGTGATGGGACTCTGTCCAACTTCGACGATAACAAAACACAAAAAACATGACAACTTAAAACATTCGTAAGTAGGAAACGAAAAAATAAATAAACAAATATGACTGCCTTTCCATAGGATTTGACATCTTTGACACATGCCGTGAAACACGTTCGCAGATATATTTTAACGTTAATACTATTATCGTTTATTTTATTTTTATTTTATTTATTAGAGGCATTAACAGTAGTACATAAGAAATATACAAAACTGAGTGTACAATAAACAAAGCCAATAAAAGATGTCCACCAAAATACAATCAACACGCAACAACAAATACAATTTTAACTAAAAATGTATGTGAACTCAAGGTTCTGAGTTTGTGATATAAACAAGATGGTGTTCTAAAAGTGCGTGATTACGAAATAATGCAAGTTTTTTGTTTTTTTTACTTTTTTTTGTTTACGATTATCACTCATATTTTAAAGACAAACGGGTCTTTATCGCGTAAACTTACGTTTAATTACGTCAATAAGAATTATTTTTGTTTATTATCCCTTATTTATCTTTCTTTTTAAGTTAGGTTTTTTATAAAAATGTCTATAAAACTATTTTTTTTAATGTAATAAATTCTTTAATGCATGTTATTTTAATGAGGTGTATTATTATACTGTTTTGAAAAAATAAGTCCACCTGAGTTTCCTACTGGTTCTTCTCAGGAACGGTGTAGGGTTAGAACCAGTAGTAGATTTTTTTTTCTCTTGATAACCTCAGACGATTCGAAAATGCTTATTAATAAACTTACTTGAATAAAGAATAGTTGACTTGACTTTGACTTGGCATCCTGACGTTTCGGGCATGACGTTAGCGTGGACGTCACTTTTCCCATTCGACGGAAATTTATTTAAGTAGGGGCTTCATCACATCACTATGCTTATTGCAGAACAAAGACCAGATTGCATCTGACGCCAGATTAACGTTTTTAAAACTATAATTTAGTGTAATTTGCCGTTTCCCACAGCTGTGTGAATGATGGAGTGATAACATTGCGTTTCGAGATTTGTCGGAATTAGAGTTGTTAGTACTGTGATGAAGCCTTAGACCCCACCAAGGAAATTCCAGAGAAACACATTTTCCAGTCTTCCAATTACACTCACAAAATTACAATTTATGTACATAGATTAAATCTAACGAATCTACTTAACCTAACCTATATCTAAGATTGGCCCTTGTACCGAGGATGCTGGCGGCATTTCCTCGCTGTATCGCAATACTGATGCGTTGTGCGAGGAAGTCGCCAGCTCTTCGGTTTTTAGTTACATCAACCAGACGTTTCGCGATCTCGGCAAAAAAATTGCGTGCGCTCACAAAATTGAAGCCGCTGGCGATGAAATAAAAATAGTATTTTAAGTTTTTTTTTGTTTTTAACGAGCAATAATCACGCTTGGCAATTTAATATTAAATACACATTTTTGAAATAAAAAAAATACATGTCAATCTATAACTAGATACGACCAACGGGTCTTTCAATTTGTATTAATATTTTACAACATATTCAATTCATCGAAAATGTATTATTTGTTTACATCCCTCTGCCGTTACCACACGGCATTTCGTTCTTATGCCGTCGACATAACGCTTTTTTCGCCCAGACTAAAGGTGGATTTAGACCAAACGAGCGAATGCTCATTTTATCCCCCACTCTACGAAATTCGTTCGTTACACAAAACGTGATTCGTCGAAATTCGTTGATTTCGTAGAGTCAACGCTACCAAAAGCTGTCTTTTACTCGCAGTTGAAGGACGGAAAACGTAAGTCAGGTGGCCAGTTCCTGCGATATAAGGACGTTGTCAAACGCCACCTCACCGCGTGCAACATCCCATGCGAGAGTTGGGAAGAGCTTGCTCAACAGAGGGGGTTATGGCGCAGTTTTGTTCATGAGGCCGTTGTTAACTTTGAGAAGCGTCGCTTGGAAGACCTCGATGCTAAACGTCTCAACAGAAAAACCCGTCCAAAGCCTTTCTATACCTACACGTATAACAACAAAGGCGAGTTGCACTGTGCGTCCTGTAACAGAACCTTTAAAAGCAAATTCGGTTTTGCAAGCCACATTCGTGCTCATGACCGGCGCTCGTGATGGTCATGAAGCCAGGTTTCGCCATTGACGGATACGTCAAGGAGGACGATGATATTGAATCCTGAATGGAGCGACGGATTCCACAATTGTATCCCGACCGTAGGGAGGGATTCTAAAGTGGAATCCTGAGCGTAATGAAGGATTCAAGCGTTAACGCCCAAGACGAAATAATTTTGATACCGTGTGACACATACTGCTCTTCACACCACCTATGAGAAAAATAAAAGGTATATCACATATATTTAATATTTATGAAAATAATCGATTCTGAAGAAATTATTATCAATTATGAACGTAGTGTTTATTTTCATATTTCATTGTAATTTTTTAGGCTGGCAATAGAAAGTCCTTAAACAGAAAAGTGCCACTTTGATCTCTCCCAGCAGGGAAGAAAAGGCCTGTATTCGAATAGGTGGTGTGAAAACAATATGGTATACTCTGCCCAATAACTTTCGGAAGTATTAAAATGAGGCAAATAATAAAAATAGGTTCGTATTGTTGATGGCTTTGAAATTTGGATTTGTCAAAATTTGGTTTTCAGTGCCAAAAATTGTTACACAAAATGTTACTTTCGTAACACAAAAAATATGAAATGATGTGTTGTTTTCATTGCCCCGTAAGCATAACCACAGTAACTACCTAGTTTTAAATAGTTATTTTTGTTATACATACAAGGGTGCAAAGTTGTATTTTACCCGCGAGTATGAAATTGAAGCATGAGCAAGCGAAAGGATTCTATAATTGAATCACGAGCGAAGCGAGTGGTTCGAAAACAATTTCCTGAGCGTAGCGAATGTTTTAACATACGAGAAGTAAAATACCTACATTTGCACCCGTATGTAACAAATAACTATTTAAAACATTCCAGAACATAACTTGCAGTTGAATAAAGTAAACAATTGATTGACACTTCAAAACTAGTTACTTCGTTTATGCTTACGAGGGCAGAATTATGACCTAAATTTTTTTGCAATTTTCCCATTGGTAATCGCAGTATTGTGTCCACTATGATGATACTGCCCGTCATCAATCTTCAATAAACAAATGGTCATTGACACTTCAATCCCTTAATCGACTTTTACGACACCCACGGAAAGAGTTGGTAAGGAGTTTTTAATTATAATTCGTAATACATATAGGCACAGGTCTTACCGGGAGCTACTAAGCTATGAACTATCGGCTATAAACACGAACAAAATCTATAAACAGAGACACGGTGATACTCGTCCGGCGGTGATAGCTCATAGCTGGGCGAGTATCGCCGTGTCTTTTATTTACACGGGAGTGTGTATCTTTTGTCCGTGTTTATAGCCGATAGTTCATAGCTTAGTAGCTCGCGGTGAGACCAGTGCCATATGGCTTTATAATATGGCAGCTAATAGTATTTTATAATCCTAAACTATAAAATTATAGCTATTAGAAGCATAATGTTCATATTCCCATAGTATTAATATATTATTATATCCCAAGCAATGCAGTAATGAGAAACAGGATTATTTTATTACCAATACCTTTCAAATTAAATACGAATAAACACCTATAATGGTTTTCGAATGCGGGTCTGTAATGGTTTTATAGGAAATTGAATAGTTTAGATATTAAAATAACATTTCTTGTGGCTTTTATGGTAATGAATTAAAAATATGCCATAAAATCTGAATGTTCAAGTAGTTATATAATTAAAATAATCTTGTTTTTTTCGATAAAACGTATCGTAGATACCTATTAAAGCGCAACTCACATGAAGTGTGTTGCACAATTTAAGGTGGATTTAGACCAAGCGAGCGAATGTGCCGTGTGGTGACGGCAGTAAGAATACATTTGTCACCACCCCAACTCCTCCTGCGGGTGTCGTAAGAGTCGACTAAGGGATTGAAGTGTCACTGACCATTATTTGATAAAAGATTGATGATGGGCAGCAGCGTCATCGTAGTGGACACATTACTGCGATCGCCAATCCGGTTGCCCAGCGTGGCGATTATGGGCATTTATTTCCTAATGCGTCTATACGCATACGCATAGTTGATAGGAGAGGTCCAGCAGTGGACTAACATAGGCCGATGATGGTGGAGCAAATGCTCATTCTAACCCCCACTCTATGAATTTCGTTGATTTCGTAGAGTGGGGGATAGAATGAGCGAATGCTCGTTTTGTCTAAATGCACCTGTAGATATTATAAGCGCAACTCACATTTAGAGTGTGGTACAATTTACATTCCATCCTTACAATTTATATTCGTCGTTTAACAAACAAAAGTCACTAAGGGTTTGTGCATAAATCACGCGAGGTTCTCTGTCTTAACATCATCATCATCAGCCTTAGTCCACTGCTAGACGTAAGCCTCTCCTACTAATTATACGTATAATGCATTAGGAGGTAAGTGCCCATAATCGGATTGGCGATCACAGTAATGTGTCCACTATGATGACGCTGCTACCCGTTATCAATCTTTTGTCAGTGACACTTCAATCCCTTAGTCGACTCTTAAAACACCCGCAGGAGGAGTTGGGGTGGTGACAAATGTATTCTTATTGCCGTCACCACACGGCTAACAATTACAATATAATCAACCTCGTATCTCAGTTCCGATTCAGTACTGACATACGAGGTTGCTGAGAGTAGTGACAGTTTATATAACGAATTTTGATTGTCAGCCAACGATCTTAAAAAGGCATCTATCTATTCTATCTTAGTCACTCCAATGAAGACATTATCGGAGTGAAAAAGACAAAAGCTCCGAAACAATTTGTTATGTTCGTGGTAACTGGTAATCCGTAAAAAGAAAGCTGGGTGGCCTTTGAAACCATGTCGAATTGACTTAGTTTAAAACGCCCAATGTTTCCTTTGATTTTAAACGCCATCGTTTTTTTAGACATAGTTGGTGGTCCGTTCTTTCTTGTATCAAGATATTACGTATTTTAATGAGCGTAATATACGTGTCATAATTAACCGACTTCAAAAATAGGAGGTACTCAATTCGACTGATTTTTGTTGTTGTATGGTACCCGATATCTCCGAGAATCGTGAACCGATTTTTTTTTTGTGATCGAACGTGTATAGCCCCGAGATGGTCCCGTTGGCACCAAGGTTCTGATGATGGGATCTTGGAGAAATCGAGGAATGTTATGGGTACATGTATTGCGCTTTTGGTAATTTTCATGCATTTACAAGAATTTGCATTCAGAATGTAGGATTGGATGATAGGAAACCAATGATGGAAACCACAGATGATAGGATCTTGGAGAAATCGGTTGAAATTGGTTGTTTTTACATTTTTGATGCCACCGTAGCCTAGTTGGTAGTGAACCTGTCTACGAAGCAATTTTTACAATGTGTTTATATGTTTTGTATGTTTTATTGTATTTTACTTTTATAACCATATTATGAAACTCTTAGCCTAAGAGGAAAGTCGAATAATTATCACTAAAAATGTATGTGGAACTCAAGATTTCAGGTTTAAAGTTGGTAATAAAACCGAAATTGTATTCTAAAAGTGCGTGATTATGCTACACTAGCTGTTCCGATGTGTCTGATGGCGGCTCTACAATCTCTACATACATGTATGGTCATGTATGGTCGAGAACAAGATTATGGAAAGCGTGTCCGTTCCCTAATAGGGGGCAATTCATGGCACATATACACGGTCCGGCTTTTACTGTGTCAGGCCCTGGTACACTAGGAGCACAATAACTAATAGTACTAACGTACAGAAGATTCACTCCTTAACAAAAGTCAACTTTAGGCATAAACATAAGCAAAAACGAAATTCGTATATTTCGAGGATTTGTCTCTGTCACTCTAATTAGGCCTTCGTTTGAGTAACAGAGAAATTTACGAATTTCGATTTTCGCGGTAGTAGCCCAGAGCCACCCATCTGCAACCTAAAATAAATAAATAAAAAAAATTAAATTTTTAACTGTCTATTTCAAAGTAAGCTACATAATATTACATAGTCTTAACCTATAATCTTAATTATGTAAATATTTCTTTAGTTAAGGAGTCTTAATTTATTTTACTAAAATACAGATTTGAATTCGACATGCACATTGCGTTATACAAGGTATAGGTAGGTACTACGATACTAATGAAACGTTTCATTTTCTCTTACATGCAGCAGGTACTTTTTAATAATATTTCTAACTGGGCCCGTCGAACGAGCCTCTATTGATAGTATTAAATCATGTGGAAATTTATTTAAGATGCATGGGAGCAAACGTGTTGAAATTCTTTTCCCGTATTCGTTGTTACTTCTCGCAACGTCGAATGTCGGGGTATTAGACAGCTTACGTAATTGTTTGGGTCTTGTTTTTTTCTTTAATATCTTTAATAATCTTTAATACTGAGTGATTATAGCAAGATCTCTTTTATCATATCAATAAATCAATAATTATCTTGGGATATCTTACATAAACATAAATCGACCGGGACATAATCATACACAAGTCAAGAGAAAGGGACAAGGCTGTCAGAGTCGTATATTACTGTCGCTTTCCCTAAACCTAAACTGAATCGCATTAGTACAGCATGCTAACCCCCTGATCCTGCGGTAAGCTCATAATCATCATCATAAATTTAACAGTCTCTTGTCGGTGCAGTTCTCTTCATCTGGTTCTCCATCTGGTGATTGTTTACACGCTGCGATCGTGGCCACAAAAATGGGCTCGCCGGAAGACCAGCGTTGGCTTTCGGGTCATTATGCTGAGGCGAGTCCATTTCGTGGTATAATATTAAATGCTGAATTTGTCAGTTTTGTTTTGTCCTGCCATGCTTGTCATATTTGCCACGAATAAATTATTTGTATTTATTTTGTGTTAGGTTCTATCTTGGGTTCCGGCCTTGATTTCCCTATACGACAAGACCCTCGTCTTTTCTTTTATCTGATCCATGTAACTTATCCTCGGTCTTCCCCTTCCTCGCTTGCCTTCAACCTTTCCTTCAATGATGTTGCTTATAAAAAAGTCATGTCGTATAAGATGTCCGTCACCAAAATCATTTTCTCTCTCGCCATGCCCATGGCAAATTTTCCTTCAACAGCCTCTCATCACCGTCCCCAAATGACGGTGCAACGTTCGTCCCACCCTTGTGAAACGTGGGAGCAGCCACACATACTCCAGGAGGAGTATCGTTTGTATATTCAGTCAGTAAGATGTCCGATCACCTTCCCTCTCCTATTTTCTATTACTTCTAAAATTCTTCTTTTCTCTCCGATTCTTCTCAATAAGTTTTCATTTGAAATTTTTTCCACCCAGCTAATCTTTTCCACTCTCCGCCAGCACCTATAGCTAGACAGTCATGACCAAGAATCAAATAATTGTGATAAATAAATACAACTGAAAACAAGTATTTGTCAGTCTCCGTCGCCTAGTTGGTAGTGACCCTGCCTACGAAGCTGGAGGTTCCGGGTTTGAATCCCGGCGAGGGCATTATTTGTGTATTTCTTTATCACAAATATTTGTCATTGCTGTCTATGCATTAAATTATCTATATGTATCTATCTATTATATATATCGTCGCCTGGTACCCACATCACAAGCCTTAATTGAGCTTACCGTGGGACCAGGTTGATTTGTGTAAGATGTCCCAAGATATTTATTTATTTACTTATTTAATTCTTCTATTCTCTCCGATTCTTTTCAATACGATTTTATTTGAATTTTTTTCCACCCAGCTAATCTTTTCCACTCTCCGCCAGCACCACATAGCTACTTAAATACATAGACAGTCATGACCAAGGAACAAATATTTGTGATAAATAAAGACACCAGTAATGCCGCCGAACCTTCAGCTTCGTGGGCAGGGTCACCAACTAGGACTAGGCTACGGAGGCTTCAAAAATGTAAAAACAACCAACTTCAATCGATTACTCCAAGATCCTATCCATCTGAGGTTTCCATCATTGGTTTCCTATCATCAAATCCTACTTTCTGAATGCAAATTCTTGTAAATGAATGAAAATTACCAAAAACGCCAGTTAAAGTCAAAGTCAAACTATTCTTTATTCAAGTAAGCTTATTAATAAGCATTTTCGAATCGTCTGACATTATCAAGAGAGAGAAAAAAATCTACTACTGGTTCAAACCCTACGCCGTTCCTGAGAAGAACCAGTAAGAAACTCAGGTGAACTTATTTTTTCAAAACAGTATAATAATACATCTTATTGAAATAACATGCATTAAAGAATGTATTACATAAAAAAAAGATTATTATAGACATTTTTATAAAAGAGAGAAATAAATAAAGGATCATAATATTAAAAACATACAGATCATAATATGTACACATGACATCCCTCGATTTTTCCGACTAGGCTACGGAGGCTGACAACAATTTGCTCCCAGTGTAACAGAAGCCTAACCGGCGCCCGCGCAGAAAATAACGCAGACCGGGCGCAGACGTCGACCTACCACTACAGCTAGTTACGAGCATACAATATTACACATACAGGGTGGTCATGAGTATACCGTCAGACTTGAAAGATGTGGGTTAAAATTATTTTCATTGTCTTGTTTCATACCACTCTGTCACGCTTTTAGTTGCTGTTTCGACTACGTATATAAAAAGAATCCGGTGCACTTGCATTTCTTTTTCACGCTAGATTTTAACAAATACATCAGAAATTAAAAACAAGAAATCATGTTATACAAAAATTACCACTGCGTCACGTTTTTTAGGGACACAAAATAAGACAACGAAAAGAATTTTGACCCATGTATTCCTGACATTTTGAGACTATAATTTTAGATGAACTTTTCTGGATTCTGCTTAGTTTCAGAGATAATGACATGTTTGTCAATAGTAGATTACAAGCCAAGGCCGTTTAAGTGTGAAATGTCTCGGATGACGTGTAATTGTAGGCCGAGGCGAAGCCGAAGCCGACAAATATGTGATTCGAGGCTTTCCCATTTAACGACCGAGGTGTGTATACTATTTTTGTGCTCAACGGAGCCGGCAGGCGGCAACTTAGTTTTAGCGCAGCGGCCGGCAATGTCCTGTTTGCCGGCCGGAGGAAGGAGGAAATCTTTTACAGTTTGAATTTAGATCAAGATATACTCATTGATTGGCTTTAAAATGGTGGCGAAAAAAGTCAGCGAAAATTCTTTAACTTAAAAAAAATTAACACTTGAAAAAAATCTTTCCCCACAACTTTTTACTATTCATGTTTAAACAAATTCAAAATACAAAAAAAAATATCCGGAAATAACATCTGGCAAAATACTTTTTACTTCTTTTGACATCAAAAATGCATGGGTAAAGCCTGTCGGTATACTCATGTGGGCATGTGGGGTAGCGATATGTGTATACAGGGTGGTATACCTAAAATTACATTTTCGTGGTAATTGAATCTGGAGAATGAAGGACTAAGTGTCATATGTCAATGCTACATAGAAATAACTAACGTGAGACTCAAACATATTAAAATATTATCGAATCGGGTTACTCACGTATTTAAGTCGATGATTGCTCGACATGTTTCGACCCATTAAGAGGGTCCTCGTCCGGAGCACCCTCGGCCAAAGCCCGACGCGTACTGCGGGCCTGCGCCCTGCTAGAACGGGTACTGGCCCACATTACAAGCCATGGGTCGAAACATGTCGAGCAATCATCGACTTAAATACGTGAGTAACCCGGTTCGATAACATTTTAATATATGCTAAATAGAACGTTGTAATATTGGGGCAACGATATACAGGTTGCTTAGTATGTGCTGTCGCTCCACATAGTTAAGTTCAAGTTATCAGCTCATGTTAAGCACATACTTGAATTATACTATGCTAGCTGTATTAAATTATATGGCCAGGTATACCATTAACCCAACAGGTTACTTGGAACATTCATAGTAGTTGGGTCTAAATTATTTTCGTTGTCTTGTTTCATACCACTCTGTCATGCTTTTAGTTGTTGTTTCGACTCAGTATATAAAAAAAATTCGGTACAGTTGTATTTCTTTTTCACGCTAGATTTTAATCCATAGTAATTCCATACCTGAGAAATTGAAACCAAAACATCATCTCATATAAAAATCACAACTCCGTCACGTTTTTTAGGGACACAAAACAAGACAACGAAAAGAATTTTGACCCAGTTGCCTGGTATATCATCATCATCACATCACATCATCAGCCTATGATAGTCCACTGCTGGACGTAGGCCTCTCCTATTAACTATGCGTATAGACGCATTAGGGGGTAAATGCCCATAATCGCCATGCTGGGCAAGCGGATTGGCGATCGCAGTAATGTGTCCACTAGGTATGATGACGCTGCTGCCCATTATCAATCTTTTATCAAATAATGGTCAGTGACACTTCAATCCCTTAGTCGACTCTTACGAAACCCGCAGGAGGAGTTGGGGTGGTGACAAATGTATTCTTACTGCCGTCACCACACGGCAATTATATATTGGCTTGCGGCCTGGTATATTGGCTTTTCTTAATCGAATTTTAGTCACTACGCCGACATGTTTGGGAGAGCCTAGGTCTTCATTATCAAGCACTGAGTCCGCGTTTACGCCAAGCGAATTGTGTCATGCATAACATGTCGCGCATAGTGGCTAAATTATGACCCAAGAAAGTTTTAAATTAAAAAAAAAAACCGACCCAAATGGGCGGATTTTTATTATGTTGTAGTTTTTTTTTAATTTTCTAAATTTAGATATTTCCATATTTTTTCTACTCAGAATCGCGAGCTCTTTCGATCCTCATTAGCAGAAAAAAGTGTCTCAATAATACCATACATTTTTTTGTCTTCCACTGAGATACGGTCGAAAAAAGTGTATGAAAAATAGTAACTCAATGGAATTTTTTTTTTTGGACACTTTTATTTCTATCAGGATCGAAAGAGCTCGTGGTTTTGAGTAGAAAAAATGTAAAAAAGTCCAAATTTGGAAAATTTTAAAAAACGACATCAAATCAAAAATCCGCCCAAATACAATAACATCCTTTATAGGGCACTACAGGTTATTTAAATGAAAATGTGTATAGCTATTCACAGATAAACATTGTAATGTATTCGCACTAGGGACGAACTTTTTCTATACCGCGCTACTTGTGTCACCTGGCTGAATAGAAAAGACCGGCCAAGTGCGAGTCGGACTCGCGCGCAAAGGGTTCCAATTCAATTTATTATTAAAAAAATACAGTTAAATCAAGCTACCTCAAAAACTATAAGAGATAATTTATTTTAATCAAACCAAAAATCATTGATACAGTTTATTAATGTGCATAAAATATATTTTTTTAGAATTTTATATCGACTAGTTTAAAAAATAGAGGGGGGGACACATTTTTCAGACTTTGAGAGCTGATATCTAGAAAACAATTTGCTTAAATAAAAATTAGATTTATTATATCATTTTCAAAGACCTTTCTATTAATACCCCACACGCTTATATACAAATAAAAAAAAATTTCTATCCCTCAGTTACATGTATGGAGGCCCCCCACACCAATGGTTTTTTTTACAATTTAGTATCATAATCCTGTAACGGTTCATATTCATACAACACATATTCTTACCAAATTTCGTTACTGTAGCATTTATAGTTTCCGAGTAAATCGGCTGTGACAGACGGACATGACGAATCTATAAGGGTTCCGTTTTTGCCATTTTGGCTACGGAACCCTAAAAAGTTGATCCAGCCAGACCCCTTTTAGACGAGACACTTTAAAAATAGAACCAGACGAACTCAAGAGAGTATTTTTAATCCAGACTAAATACGAACATAATTAACTATTCTACACCGTGTTTTTATTGATTTCCGTTAAATTTAAGGGAAGCTTATTTAGGTAAAAAATTATCGATTTCTCTAAGAAACTATTGCCTTAACTCTTACTGTTATTGAATTATTAAAAAAATATATTTAATGACTGAACAAGTGTATTGCAACCTTTATAACATCCTAATGTAACTTATTTTGACTTGTGTCGTCAGCAGCCATCAGTCGCCTGAGATCTTATTCTTAAGGTTCTCTCACACTTGCCATTACAATTATTATGTATGAAAACGAAAAAAAAAATGTATACGAAATTTACAAATACCTGGCAACTATTAATGTCCCAAATAACCTGTCCAATTTAACGGAAATCAATAAAAACACGGTGTATAGCCGTACCATGACTTTGCAAGTATCGGTAACGTTAGGTTTTACTCGATACGTAAAGCAGGCCATCCCCCTCGCTCCAATATGTCAGTGTGAGCGCGATAGAATGCATTACTTATCGAGTAAAGGCATTAGTCTCACCGCGAGCTACTAAGCTATGAACTATGGGCTATAAACACGAACAAAAGATACGCACTTCCGTGTAAATAAAAGAGACACGGCGATACTCGCCCAGCTATCAGCTATCACCGCCGGGCGAGTATCGCCGTGTCGCTTTTTTTTACACGGGAGTGCGTATCTTTTGTCTTTCTAACTCATAGTACGGCTACTGAGGGTCTAACGATGATATCGAATTTCGGTCTTCAACATCTGTCTCCGTCTATCTCGAAATTAACAGAAACTCAATTATGTTTAGTTTAGTTAATGTAGAATGTCATACAAATTTTTAAAATATGTATTTTTGTTACAGGTATATCTGAAACCGACTCACCGCTATCGTAAGAGAAATCATTTCAAAAAAGTACAATTTTATTTATTTTTATTATCGACAAGTAAATAGCACAAGTAGTAAACAATAAAGGAGATATATACCTCATTGGTGCAGTCAATATTAGCCTACTGTCTACCTGTATGGGGAGGCGCTGCTAAGACTCGCTTCATTGACGTAGAAAGAGCTCAGCGAAGTCTTATCAAAATAATGTATTTTAAGAGGTTGTGGTTCTCAACTGACAAATTATATAAAATGTGTGACCTGCTCTCGGTAAGAAAATTGTATATCTTGTCTGCTGTTCTCAAAAGACATAAAACCACCAACTTCGACCGCAACCTCTTAAATAAACGCAGAAGGGATATTGTCATAAGTCTGTCAAAAGCCAACACTGTTTTTGCTAGTAGACAATATAAGAAACGCTCGACGCATTTATATAACACGCTGAATAAAGAATTAGATATATACCCAATGCTGCATTATGATGTAAAAAATAGAATAACAGAATGGTTAAGAATGAAAAATTATGATCAGGTGGAAGATTTGTTAGAATATATAGTTTAGCCTAATTCTAGATAACCACAAGCGCAACCACACTCGCACACACACACACACACACACACACCCTAACACACACGGACACACACATCGTACACCCCTATAAATGTTTAAAAATAAAATAGTCTAAGTTTAGTTAAATTGCTATTTTAATTGTAGTTATGGAAGAGCGGTGCCTCCTAGCACAGGTTATTTTGTAAATAACTTAAAAGGAGACACCGGCAACTATGAAATTGTATACTGATTGTTAAAGAATAAAGAATTTTGAATTTGAATTTGAAAGTGTCTTAAATTCTATAATGGTATGATGATGACAATGATGGTATTAATTTCACAGTATGACTCTAGCTAGTTTATAAAGAAAAGCCTTTTTTATCGTAACTAACACTTTAGTTAAAGAAGTAGTCACAATTATATTATTCGATATCCGAATTTCCTTTTTATT
>JALPQI010023945.1:0-14424 GCA_025490895.1 Thaumatotibia leucotreta | reverse complement strand
GGCAGGAAATAATAAATCAATCAATACATTTCCCTCATTATACTCGTATCGTTTGAAGGTCGAGCTCACAGATCTCTTACCGACTAGATGGCTCACGAATGCTGATGACACCTGTATTGAATATGGGTCAGTCACTTTTTATACGTCACTCGTTGCTATGGTTGCTATTGGTTGTGGTGGTTGTACTCTTAAAATCACAGTTTAATAGCGTTAAAATTCACAAAACTGTTTTTGACAGTTACGTGGCCTTTCCAAGGTGTGTGGCCTTTCCAAGTAGAGCGTGCACGATACTTTCGTTCTAGCAAACTGCAACTGTTTTCTCTGGGTGATGTGACAGAATAACAACAAAAAAAGTTATGGACCCATGTAATGCCGCTAATTTAATAACACAGCAGCGCAGTGTATTAAAAATACGTTAGCTTAATAGTTTAGTTCTTTTTTTTACCCTTTTAGCCTTCCTAATACATGCCAATGACTACTAAGTTACCTAATACTTCCTAGGAGTCCGAAAATTTCTCAGTAAAATTAGTAAAATTAGCTTATAAGTTTGAGTGGAAATATAATAATATCGGTATTCCCACCTAACTGACCAAAGATAGTAGCGCAAAAATAAGTGATAACAGGTATAATTTGGGGAATCAACTTTTACCTACTAATACCTAAGTCTCGTTAATAATGCGGAGTCTACAAAAGGCAATCTTAGGTCACCCTAAGTATACCAAAATAAACTATATCGATGACATCACGGTTATCTGTTACGAATCTAGAATTACCAAATGAAAAAGTGAAGTTATTGTTTTAGAGTTTTTCGATTAGCCTTGTCAAATAATTTAAGCGTTTTGTGGTAGTAGCTAAATTTATTCTTCGGTTTGTACATTAAATAATGGAATGGATAATAAAAAGTAAATCCGTACTCCGTAGTTAACCATTAAATCATAGGGTATCCAAACAGTATGTCATTATTAGCAATGTAAAAGTTGCAGAATATTCTCAAAATTGCAAGAATATACTCGGAAATTTCCGAGAATTTTCATAAGAATTTAAGTGTAAGTTCTCATTGAGAATGTTTCCATGAGAACTTATAAAAGACATTATTTTATATCGCAAATAAGTAAACAAGGCAGTTAATATAACTCATAAGGCATGTATCTAGTACGGTCTTGGCTTGATTAGATTATTTATTAAATTTTTATTCCCGAGAACATTCTCTACGGAAGTTTCACAACTTATGAAACTCCTCGGTACAATGCTAGTCAATATTATCAAAATATAAAAACATTCGCAGCGAAAGGACGTCAGCTGCTACCAAACTTGAGATCTGTAAGCTCATGACATGATATATATATTAGTCCGTGGGCTAGTCGGCCTGAAATTAGAAAACGGTATAATTTGGGGGTACCAAGTGTCCTTTTTACAGTAGTTAGACATATTCATAAGGATGTTAAAAAAGTATGATAGACATCTCAAAGTGGTAGCTAATAGGCATACGGGCTATTTCAAGATTTCCGTTGTATGACAGGTATGGTTAAAATTAGGAGGTACAAATTTTCCTTTTCACGGCTGTTAGGTAAGCTTATAAAAACATCAAAAATGCAAGATTGCCATTTATAAGTGCTACGTAACAAAAATGGGGGCCAATCAAAGATGGTGGATCTCAAGTTTTACAAAATCAAGTATATCTCGAGAACTATTAAATATATCTAATTACTCTCTTTAACAAAACTAAAGGCATATCTGTAAGCTTCATATTTTGCATAAAAGACCCATAAAAAATATTTAAATGAATTGTAGTCATCCATTCGTGCGCAAATCCGACTCACAGTTTAGTTTTTTTTTTATATTTTTCAATCTTGGTTATTTGAAATAAGCACTATTATTTACGAGTGGCACTTCCATCGCCTCTTAAATCACTAAGTATACGGTGGATTATGACTACAATTCATTTAAATATTTTTTATGGGTCTTTTTTTTAATACCGCCAACAAGTTATATACATCAAATTAAAGTTTATTAAATACACTATCTTTAAAAAAATATTTCATTTTTCTAGCGTCATGACTACTATGTAAAAACACGACACAAAAAAAATCAAAATCACGAAATTTTCATAAATTTGGTCATAATTAATTATTGGTTGGTTTTAGCAATATGGTGTATATGCAAAATATTAAGCTTACAGATATGCCTTTAATTTTGTTCAAGAGAGTAATTAGATATATTTAATAGTTCTCGAGATATACTTGATTTTGTAAAACTTGAGATCCACCATCTTTGATTGGCCCCCATTTTTGTTAGGTAGCACTTATAAATGGCAATCTTGCATTTTTGACGTTTTTATAAGCTTACCTAACAGCCGTGAAAAGGAAAATTTGTACATCCTAATTTTAACCATACCTGTCATACAACGGAAATCTTGAAATAGCCCGTATGCCTATTAGATGAGATGTCTATCATACTTTTTTAACATCCTTATGAATATGTCTAACTACTGTAAAAAGGACACTTGGTACCCCCAAATTATACCGTTTTCTAATTTCAGACCAACTAGCCCACGGACTATATGTATTTGCATTTTGTGTTTATTGTTACATTCCTTAGCCATCAGACTATTTTTCTCAGTTTTGCACCACCTACTATCAACTTTTACTTTCTTATCTCCTCTACCCAAAGGTTGTCTGGAAGAGATCGCTCTTTAGCGATAAGACCGCCTTTTGTTTACCTCTTTCAAACATGTACTTTTGTTATTTGTTTTGTATTTGTCTTTGAGGTGCAATAAAGAGTTATTGTATTGTATTGTATTGTATGTGTTATATATCGTTTGTTGTCATTTTTGTCACATCTTGACTAAGTAGGTATGCAAGTGCGAACGTGAGACATAAAACGGTAAAATGAGGTATCATAATTTTCCACTCTATCCACGTTAATCACCTGTGTGCTTAGCCAAGTTGCCAATCGCTAGCGCTTGCTAGCGCATCGTCGTTTTCCCTCTCTGTCACTCCTTCATATTAGTGCGACAAAGAGGGAAAACTACGATGCGCTAGCAGGCGCTAGCGATTGGCAACTTGGCTAAGCACCCTGAGCTCGATCATCCAGGTGATTGTATTTGACAACTCTGTCTTCTGAGATCCCCCAGGTGGTCCTATTGGACCTTGTGATTTTTGAAGGGTTACTTAAATGAACAATAATAGAGATTTTATTGAAAACATATTCTTTTAAAAAATATTTTCACAAAAGTCAAAAATCATAGAGGAAACAGTCGAGAGCGTTTATGTAGAAAAATTACCGCGGTCCAGAGGGGTCTTAATTGTTTACTAGACCGTGTCATATTTTGCTGAGTTTGATTGGTGTATCCATACAAACGCCTTAAGCATCTGTCTGGTTTTGCTAAAATACATACAATACTGATGTACATACGTATAATTTTATCTTAACTGGATGCTTAGCCAAATTGCCAATCGCTAGCGCTTCGTAGCGTCTCGTAGTTTTCCCTCTCTGTCACTCTTTCATATTAGTCCGACAAAGGCAGTTAGCTGCCTTTCGCTTACGATTGACGATTAAGCGCTAGCGATTGGCAACTTGGCTAAGCACCCTGGAACTTAATAACTTACACATATGTTTAGGAAGCGAATTGAGTCCTATTTCATCAAAATAATGTGTTTATAATTGGGAAAGATTAAAAGCAGTTGCTATGTTAAACAGATTTAAGAAAAATGTTAAATCAAACGGTGTCGCGAGTTGTCGTGCCCGTAGCGCCAAGGACGGCTAAGTATGTTTTATGGCCTCCGCTTTAATGTAACCTTCGTCTTTAGCTACGTACGAATTCGACTGTAAAGGTGGTCAAAACATAAGTTTATTCTAGTTGCCAATTATGAGGGGTGAACTCAGAATACACCCCCTACGAGGTTTCTTAAGAAAATTTCAAAGGTTGCATAAGATTTAAGAATATTTTTAAATAGTAGATATACCTCCCTGGTTCCACTTAGGACTAGTGCATCTGAAGGTACCATTATTTGATCACGAATCCATATTAACAACTGGCCGTGTGGTGACGGCAGTAAGAATACATTTGTCACCACCCCAACTCCTCCTGCGGGTGTAGTAAGAGTCGACCAAGGGATTGAAGTGTCAGTGACAGTTTGATAAAAGATTGATGATGGGCAGCAGCGTCATCATACTCATCATAGTGGACACATTACTGCGATCGCCAATCCGCTTGCCCAGCGTGGCGATTATGGGCATTTACCTCCTAATGCGTATAGCATAGTTAATAGGAGAGGCCTACGTCCTGCAGTGGACTATTATAGGCTGACGCATGCATGCATGCATGCATATTAACATGGACGCCTAATGCGAGCCCAAAAATGTCCCCAAGAACGATTGAAAAGGAATTATTGTATCGCAGCGCAGTAGGATATACCATGGATATACCTAGCGCTTTCATTACGCACATTATGTCCGCGCAACATCTGTCTATAAAGAATAAACGACCGATATCACCAACTATCGAGGTGGGAATTAGCTAATCAAAACTTTGATGCACTAATCACAGTTATTTTCAGATAGTGGGTCAAGTTCATATGGAACAATACAAATAATTGCGAGATCAGTTTTTCAAAGGAAATTTTGTATAGCATACTACTTCCATATTTTATTTATTTGCAGATTTACGCTTACGTCTAATTCACGTCAATACTTGTCTGAAATCCAACATAGCGCGAAGTATAATCCCCTCGGAACCACAGCCTCCAGGGATGAGCGCCATTGTTTCAAAGAAGCTTATAGACAGAAAACTTGGCTGCATTTATATTCAGAATCCTAATTAAATTTATTCAAAGCTTGTCACTGACATTGACTTTCGTCAATTGGCGTGACGTTTGTAGCTGTCGATGCTTTAATTGGCTGTTAAGAACAGAAGTTATCAAATTGGTTTAAATTCCCAGTTTCCTCAATTAATTCTTTAAACTTTTTTGTTTTTAATAGAACTACCGAAACATTACCTAAGAACAACGAGATCAGTTACCCGTATTTGTAATCAGGCATTCAAGTGGTTTTACTTTATTAAATAGGCATAACAACAAAATGTAAATTCTGCGACACTAATTGTTCCAAGTTTACAGTCTTAAATTTTCATTTTTTTAACAACCTAATCATCACTTAGAATATTTGGACAGAGCACAACTGTCGGAAGAAGTCGAGAAACAAATCGCAGGTCAGGAACAGGAATAAAAAGGAATTTCAATTTGACAGAAACTTGTTGTTTGCGATGCATTCTTGCATGCACTCACTGTGCGATTCACTGACACAAGCTGCCCATCTCAGCCTGCCATCCTCCCGTTAGCGGGAAAATTTCACGAATAGAATAATGTTTATATCTGAGTACTGCCTTAAAATACACAATAGATTCTTCGCTACATAGAACTAACCTGGAATCCTTTGTGTAAACTTATGATAACAAACTATAAAATGTTACCCGTGGAAACGCTGCCGATATCCAAGACGTTTTTGAGAGTAAACATACTCCGATAGGTACCTATTGTTATATTAAAGCTCAATCCATACATTAAAACTTCTATACTTTAACGCAATTCCAAAGGAAAAATGTCATGTGGATCCACAAAACTACTATTTTAGTTGCCGGTACTTATGGTATGTATGTGTGTATATTTTATTCTTTGTATGTAGTTATTTATATATATGAAAATTGTAAACATTTTTTATTGTGTATTAATATTGTATTGTAGTATTTTTTTTTGTTTGCTGTTTAATTTTCTTTTACTAGTGTCTTTCATCGCACCAATACTTTTAATTTCTGTTTGCTGTAATTTGTTGCTGTTGTTTGGCCTAATGGTTTAAAATAAAATAATGTTTGTTTGACTGGTAGAGAATGCCTTATGGCACTAAGTCCGCTTTTTGTACTTTATTTAATGCGCAATAAAGATGAAATAAATAAATAAAACTGGTGCATATTGTAAATAAACATAATATGTACGTGAGTTTAAATGTTGAATAATAAATTTCCATCTAGAGCAGACTACACAGAACTTACTTCATCTTTTTTTTTCTATCAGGAGAAAATCGTTCTGAGAAGTAAATTCGTCTTGACAAACAGTTATTTTCAAATAAGTACTTGAATCGATCACGACTCACTGCTCACGAAATATGGTCATCCTAACGATATTGTTAGCCTAAGCAAAAACTTAAGAATATCAGGATTTGAATGTACATATATATATACTTAGAACAAAATTTTCTTGATTTTTTTAACTCTGATTTCTTACTGAATGCCATAGAACTGTTGCATAATTAGGATCACTTGCGAAGTACTAAATATAATGATTTTACTTCTATGTAATAGATTCTACAGATAGAAGGTGCCAAGTCAGAGAATATTCTTAAACGCTCTGATTTAAGCTATCTCTTGTGCTACAAAAACATGATCTACGAGAACAATATGGGTACTAATTTGGTCTTTCTTTGAAAGAATACAGATTAGTCAGAATCTAATCGCCATGATTCTTTCCATACATGAAATTAAAGAACAATTAGACCGCAGACCTACATATTTTTGGGGACTGATCCAACAAAGACTTATAATAGACTTACATAAGCGATACCTATTTACCACCATATTACGCCACAGAATACCTCTAAAATATTGAAAAATAAGATTATTTTCCTTTGACCTGCGACCCTCAACGCTACCCACTCATAACATTTTTTATTTGTCTTATCTACAGAATAATCCACAAAATGTCTCTGCAATAACCGTTAGGAATTTTAATAAAAGCACTTGGAATGTGATTCGTTTAATAAATTACTGATATCAGATCTTACCGTTTTTATATGGATTTTCTGGCAATTTCCTCTTGGTTGATTCTTTTCATTTTTTGTCTGTATTTTGGCAATGGGAAGGATTATAATTTTCATTACCTATACAGGGTGTTCGTTTCGATTTGCGATAAATTAGACAGGTTACTTGGGCCATTAATAGAAGTTGTCTGGTATATCGGCTTTTGGAAATTTTTTTGTTTTCATACATAATAAATGAAATGGTAAGTGTGAGAGAACCTTAAGAATAAAATAAAAGTTAATCTCAGGTGACTGACGGCACATGTCAAAATAAGTAACATTAGAATGTAATAAAGGTTGCAATACACATGTTCAGTGATTAAACT
Organism: Thaumatotibia leucotreta; assembly: GCA_025490895.1. Taxonomy (NCBI): domain Eukaryota; kingdom Metazoa; phylum Arthropoda; class Insecta; order Lepidoptera; family Tortricidae; genus Thaumatotibia; species Thaumatotibia leucotreta. Next base: position 7,249 of record JALPQI010023945.1, on the reverse strand, counting down.
TATTTTTTTAATAACTCAATATCGGTAAGAGTTAAAACACTAGTTTCTTTGAGAAATTAATTATATTTGACCTAAATAAGCTTCCCTTAAAGTTATAGCATATGAAGAAAAACACGCTGTATAATTCTTATGTAGGTAAGTATCTCGTCTGTTTATCGCAGGTATGTGTATACCTATGTAGTGTATATATGTTAAGAAGACATACCTACGTACATTCACCAAGAAGTTAGTTTTTATCCTAGTTTTAACGTCTCTTTAGTAAGAACCCAAACAAATTTGTCACATAGATACAACAGTCTGCTACCATGATCGGGGCCTTTATGAAAATGGATATCCAGCAAAATATTTTCAAGTATAAACACTTCATCAATGTTTAAATTAATTGTACAATTTATTTTATTTCTTTTTAATAACGGTAATTGTAATCTTTGGACTGCTTAGTTGTCAAACACTGTGGTGCGACCAGGGGCCTATTTCTCGAAAGCTTGTAACTTGTAATACAAGCGGAAGTCCTTATCTAACTAATAGTGTCAAAAAGAGACTTCTACTTGTAGTACAAGTTACAAGCTTTCGAGAAACGGGCCCCTGTCTGTGTCGAGAGCTTGTTAACAATTGATTTTGAAATACATTGCTGAAGTTTATTCAATTGACATTTTTTTTAAAGTTAATTGCTTTTGAAATTTGAGTTATTAATCAATTAATGCTCAAGTTTAGCTTAAAAACCCCAATCTCGGTGCTAAGTTTAAATAAAAGCCTGCATCTTGGTAATACGCTGTATAGATAATTAATTTGTTATAATGTCAGCCATATTGTTATACATACATACTTTCAGTAATACTATATTTTCGCGAGTGTCACTAGTTTACCTATACCTTTTGTCGTGTTTATTATTAATAGATTCTAAAGATATCAAATGGGACAAGACACCTAATTTTATCTTATTCGTTACGAAATCGTAGTGTTGTGTGTTGCATTCTTGGTGCTTTGGGTTTCATCTCGAATATCTCGATATCAATTTATTCTACTTTTTAGGGTTCCACGTCCAAAATGGCAAAACCATATTTTCGTCATTAATATGCATGTTAATGTTACGTGAACGCATTATTACTGTTTATTTTAATATATAAAAAATACAATATTACATACTTAATGTGCGTTTATACCAAAAGAGCATTCGCTGTTCTAGCGCCCGTTCTACGAAATCAACCAATCACGTTTTGTGTACCGATCGAATTTCGTAGAGTGGGAGGTTAGAACAGCGAATGCTCTTTTAGTTTGAACGCACCTTTAGGTGTTACACATATTATCGAAAAATAACTTTCAACGCATAACACTATTGGCTATTGTATATGTATCTACCTATTAAATATCTCGTATTTATCATAAAAATACGACGACCACGGTTATGACAAGTTTCCCGTTGGACCGTGACAATTTTTCACGCATACAATTCATTAATATGTAAGCGAATTCAGTAGCGGAAGATATTTTAAACATTTGACGATAAATATAAATAAGTTAAGTTTACTTTTAAGATCTAGTTTTTTACTTCAATATTGTAATTTATAATGTAATTTTAATGTTTTACTTAAGTTAATAAATAGAATTTACAAAGTCATTCAGTTAGTAAATATTAATTCAGCAATGATATGCGATGAGGACAAATATAAGTGTCTATTGATCTGGTCATTTGATCAGGAGGTTAAAAAATAACCCTAATAACAGTTTTTAAACAGTATCTTACTTACCTTTAAAAAAAAGTACATAATATGGAGATAAGATTTGTAGTACGTAGTAGTGTTATAATGGCAATTTCAAATCTATAATGAGAACACAAATTAAGCATTGATAGTTGCACATTATGAAGATACTTATACAACTTGTTTTGATGGATTTACAGACAACTAACACAACTAAGGCAGCATGACAACAGGACAGAATGGGATATACATTTTCCTATTAATGTTAAGGTATTTTTGTCGTTAATTTTAATGAATATACAATTCGGATAAAACCAGGATATTGAACCTCAACCACTGACTTAAAATATACACGGGTAGCAGGTACCTGAATTGCATTCCCTAGTCCCAAAACAGCACTGGCGACGGCAAGGCACTTAGTTTTTGGCCAACAAGATTGGCTTGTACAAGATTCCATTTGAATAAGATCATTCAACACACCGTTAAGACAACCTTTTGTCCAGCTTTATGCCAAATTAACGTAACCAAGGATTCATTTACGCCACTTGTAACTTCATACTTTATTCAGAATCATACTTCAAACGTAAACCCTTCTAACCGAAAGGGACGTATGAGCGAAAGCGTAAAGATTATTTTCATCCCTTTTTGATTCTACACGACAGGTAGAAAGCCAACGATTATGAATATTAGAACCTTTTGATGTATAATAAAAGCGATCTCTGCGATTTCATCAATGCGGGGTTCATGGTATTCGCTTTTGTCCGTACATTTGACATATTAAATGTGTTTCTGAAAGGATTTAAGAGTCTATTTTTATTTGTGCGAGCCCATACTCCTCAAGAGGGCGTTTGGATTTAAGTGGAAGCTACTATTTAAGGCATTAGAAGTGAAAGAAAAGTCCTATACACTCTACACAGGCGTGCCTTCCCATACTTACTAAAAGTATGGAAAAAAACGCCTGTATAGAGTGTGTAGAGAGCCTAAGTAGAGTAGAGTTAAATTTGAGATTTTTCGATAGAAACGAAGCGGGAACTTTGGATTGGAGGCACTGATCCGAAATATAGATAGATAGATAGATAGATAAATCTTTATTCATTCCCACAACATACATGGCTTAGATAAAAACAAACAAAATCAATTTCAACAATAAGCAAAATTTAACATTCATGCAACTTAAAACTAACATTAGAACAGGAACTTAAACTACAAGCAATGAAGCCATGTGTCGTGGCATAGAAAAGGCGCTGGCTCAGCATAATGATGCGGCAAGCCGCATCGCTGGTATTCTGCCAGTACCTTAGGTTAGGTAGCTGAACAAATTATGCACCGCTTAAAATAATTTTACCTAAAACTACCGTGCAATTCAAGTTAAGTTGATAGTACTATATTATTTATTGTGAAGAGAAGTGATTGCGTGTGATGGAGTTTAAATTATTATGCTTTTTTTTAAATTGAGTACAAAAGTACTACTTCAGTGCGTTAAATTAGTGTCATTCATTCAATATGTTTAAAGTGTGTAACTGTGTAAATGTAACAACAAACATGGCGGTTCGGTGGGAGTGCGTTTCCTATAATATCTGAACATATAGATGAAAAAAGTAAATAAGTTAAAATAAAATAAATAGTGAATAGCATAAATTGTTTACATATATATTAATTGTCAAAAAGGAGTCAATATCAATCCACTTCGTTGGTATCACAGTATAGGTAACTGGGAAGGAATTGTATAGGTACCTATGTACTTACATAAATTAAAACGAAAGGCTCCACCGGAATTTCAATAAAACATTCCTTATAAGGAAAGGGCCAAGAGAGTAAAAAGTTTAACATCGTAAATTTTAATTTGGATAAATCCTATTGGAAAAGTGCCTAAGAAAATCCTGTTTTTCCGATTTCTCTGCCACGAATGTTAAGTAGCATCAACCGATGGCCGTAGATACACCGTGGCAATTTAAGTACGAAGCCTTCTCTTACTCACTGACGTGCTCCTATGGAATGGCTCTCACGGAAGACCAGCGTCAAGGTACCCAACAAGTATCTTTACATAAAGCTGAATGAAAACCATTTCAAAATTGCTTTAAAATTTATTTATATTGTTATTTTTCGTTTGTACTTATGTTTGTTTTTTAATCGCATTGTATAAATTATTTTTCATTCTTTCTTTCTCAAGCCACATTCATATAATAATTTATCTCGGTATATAATGAAGAGTTAGATAAAATAATAATTATAATTTAATGTTATTTACTGCGTTTTGATTGACGTTGTGGGTTACGTGTAAAGGTTGTACTCGCAGCGACGTCCACTCCAGCCGAGTGGGTCAAATCCCACCTGCAGCGTTGGCGCTGGCTTCGGTATTTTTTTTTTTGGCATATCACATCTAATATTTAAATTTACATGGTCGAAAGAATCCCTTTCACCATCAAATTGTATTGTAGTTAGTTGTAGATAATTTTCAAGGAATAGTGTCAACTCCCGACTGTTGACAACCACGAAATGGTGCTCAAGGGAGTCACAATAATCGACGCAAAGATAATTAATTAAATTATTGTAAAGTTCAGACGAGGATCAAAATACGTATCATTTAATCATGAAAAATTAATAAGATTTCTTGACGATTTCGTTTGGAATAATGTTTCTCATACCAGCACCAAGCTACACTAAATAATATTCTAACGTCACTATAGCTTTACATACTACAGTAACGGTTATAATACGTAGTGTTTCTTTCGGAGTTATTCATGTCTACATAGTTTAATTATTTTTGTTAAACACAGCACAACACGTTTAGCTTAATTAGTCGTATTACTTACCTTCTTTTCTAATATTTTTCCCCTAATACTTAGAGGTGATCTCAATTTTCCATGAAAATATTAAAAAAGTACTTATATTATTTTCAATAGCAAAAGTATTTAAATGATATTGTAATATTTATAATGCATTAAACGAATACTACATTAATTAATAATTATAACTGAGACCCGGCAACGGCATCTGTTAGGCAGAAAATCATACTTTAAAACGCATTAGCCTAATCCCCAAGACATTCAAATTACTTACCTTAAGAAGAAAGTCCGTCAGTCCTTAATTTCTTTTATACACTCGAATAACACCTCAAGTCTCGAAAAGTCACTGAGAAGAAGTCTTATTTAATTTTCAAAGTTTTCAATTTTGTTTCACATGTTCGCGATTCCGTTATTTCGAAGATTCTTAGGGCGGGCGGCACGGGCGGTCTGCCGGGCGACGCGCGGTGGACTGAACCGACATAATACATTTCAGTATTGTCAATTAACATTTTTACCTGTGGACTGGCATTTTAATGTTCTAGCGCACGTGATTACTGTAAATTCGTAGGTTAATTATGTTATTTCATGAACGTCCGCTGTTTACACTTTTACAGGATTAAATAGCAATATGTCAATGTTTGTATTCGAATGAAATTTTCATTTTCCTGACCGCGTTGTTTGGTAAAGTACGATTGTTTTTGTGAAAGAAATTTAGAATATAGCCAAATCGTTTATGAAAAGGTTATTTGTTTTTAAACATTGTTTAAAACGATGTCAATAAACCTAAGTAATAAAAAATACTTAAGAAATAAGGAACCAGACGTTTAGCTTTATTAATTTTAGTTATAGTTATAAGGAAAATACGTGTGTAAGATTTCAATAGGCCAAATGCGTGATCGATGCATAATATAATGGTTCTGTAGTTCTTTGGCATGAACTATGGCATATACTACCTTAGAACATATATTACCTGGAACAAGTATCGCCGCATTTGTTCTAACAAAATAGTCTGCTGATATTTGGAGGGGACGAGGTAACGCACACATACAATTGGTGCACACAAATGGTTGTAATGGAATAGAAAAAATGGAGCGGGAAAATTGCCAGAGAATATCGTATCGATATAAAATATTTACATAAAACTTCACAATGACGTCATGTTACTTATTTAAGTACGAATATAATTTTCACAGTCACACCATACAGCGTCCTATTTTTGTTTAAAAAATACAATTTTTAAGATATGAAGTTTTAAAATACAACACAAACAAAGTTTGATGTGTTTATGTATTTCATTCATTAATATTAAACAATAAACTTAAAATTTGCTTAAGCCCCTTGTCGTAAAATCCATTTTGACTAGGTAAGTATTTAGTTTTGATTATGGGCATTTTCACTTTTTGGGTCACCCAATTAGCGTGAAGTTATAAAACCTTAATTTCAGTCAGCATTTGTAACGACAATTAAGCACCAAATTTCGATAAAAACTCGGTTTTTGTGTTCATTTCACAAACTGTAAGCCATATTATAAAATAAAAACGCCGATCAAGTTTAAATTCCTAAAGATAGTGTACTTAATTGTCGTTACAAAGCTGATATAAAGTAGCGGGTAACAGGGCTCTAAGCCGATAAAAAAAAGGGTAAAAACATTATTTCCAAATAAATTAAAATTAAATGTGCATTTATTTCAAGCTGTGGCTCGTAAAATGTACAGTACATAATTGTCCATTTGCCAACTTTGCAATTTCCTTCATAAATAATAGGTACTTATCGATTTTTTTTTCATCGACACTACCCTCACCTCTACTTAGTCTCGTGGGGATGATGTATTCTTGCAAAAATAATCGTTGTCAATTAATTTTATTCCAATAGTAACAAGTTTCATTTTTAATAAAAAGAAAAATGTAGTCTCGTGCATCTAAACGAAGAAAATTTGAACACGATTCAAATTATGGCTACTATTATTGTCGACTCTATTTAAAAAACAATAAAGTTGTTCATGTTTTTTTTTTATTTCATGAAGTCTCGTGGGGAGTACGTGACTTCACACTTTCTCAACAATGAATTTGGAATCGATTTTTAAATCGTATAATTTGACGTGTGACGCATATATTTGAAATAATAAGTAATATTTTAGCAATACAAGAATACTAAAATTACGTGAAATAACTCACAAGCGGAATTCTATGCCATCTTTTTGTAAACTCGAAGTAATTGATAAGTTTTTGCGGCACATACAACCATCTTGGTAATGTTGTGTTCACATGCAAAGCGATATTGTGAATGACACTTAATCGATTGTGTCATTGTATTTACATGAGGTTTTGGTCAAGGTTTTTGTTTTTGACCAAGGTTTTGAACAGAGGGGTAAGTTACTGTATGCCTTCTCCTTTTATGATTCCTCCGAGTATACTACAAACGACTTATCAACGAAACAAAGTAGAAGTGCCTTCTAGGCATTTTACTGCGAAATTAAGATTGTTAGCACAAAACAAACAACGTCTATTGTAACATTATTATTTAGAAAGATTATTAGATCACAGCTAAAAACTAAAACTTAGCTAATGCAATAACTATTGGAAAATTCCTAGGTTTTTAAGTCTACAAACACCTATTTCTATTAATAATAGATAAAATGCTATCGTACTTGCTAAAACCAAATGAAGGGTCCACGGAAAGAACATGTCTAGTCAATTCAAATTACTGAAGGAAAAACCACATTACCTTTAACAGTATAACGTGTGAATTTTGCCCTGTTTTTTT